>JAPXFY010003682.1:0-5000 GCA_030674185.1 Monoplex corrugatus | reverse complement strand
ACATGCATACATACCTACATACATATGAGCGTATACATGCATACATACATGCTTACATACTTACATACATAAATCTAAGCTGAGCGTATACATGCATACATACATACATACATAAATCTAAGCGTATACATACATACATACATACATACATACGTACGCACATGCATACATAATAATTACAATATTTATATAGCGCAAATCTCGACAAAATCAAATCCAAGCGCCGAAAAGACACACACGCACACACGCACGCACGCACACACACGCACACACACACACACACACACACACACACACACACACACACACACACACACACACACACACACACACACACATGCATGGCCACAAATGGGGAGAAAAGAATAAAAGCAATAAAAGCAAGAATAAAACCAATGGAAAACCACAGAGAGCACATCATATACAATTATATATTAAAACAAAGTGATTCCCCTCCGAGCGGAGACAGGCTGCAGAGGGGGGTTGAGTGAGGTTAGGATTTTATGCAGAGGAGAAAAGGTGAGTTTTGAGAGCGGACTTGAAGGAGGCAAAAGTAGGTTGCTGACGGACTGAGAGAGGAAGTTTGTTCCAGGAGAGTGGACCAGAAACAGAGAAGGCTCGTGGACCATAGGTATTGAGCTTAGTGCGTGGAAAGCGAAAAGTCAGAGGATCGGAGGCAGAGCGGAGGGTACGTGAGGGAACATAGATCTCAAGTAGGCTTGACAGGTAATCGGGGGCTGCGTTATTGAGGCTTTTGTAGCACATGGTGTCTAGTTTGTACTGTATGCGCTTTGATACAGGGAGCCAGTGAAGTTGTGCCAGGAGAGGAGATATGTGGTCAGCTTTTTTCTTTTGAGTACAAGGCGTATAGCATTGTTTTGAATGCGCTGTAGGATGTGAATGGTGGAGGCAGGAAGACCAGACAGGAGTGAATTGCAATAGTCAATGCGAGACATTATGAAGGAGAGAACGAGTTTTGCAGTTGTATCGACAGAGAGATACTTCCTGATCAGGCTTATACGATGGAGATGATAGTAGCAAGATCTGGCAGTTTGAGAAACAAAGTTGTTCAAGGACAGGGTAGAGTCAATGCAGACACCAAGGTTTTTAGCTGAATCAGAAATTGGGACTGATGTGTTACATAATGGGAGAGAAAGAGGAGGCAGCCATGCCAGCAAAGTAGTACCCACAGCCATGTCAGCAAAGTAGTACCCACAGCCATGCCAGCAAAGTAGTGCCCACAGCTATGCCAGCAAAGTAGTACCCACAGCCATGCCAGCAAAGTAGTGCCCACAGCCATGCCAGCAAGGTAGTGCCCATACCGTTCTGAATAGATTTCAGATGCAAGCAGATTGCTGACGAAGAAATCATATTCTACAAAGACAGAAGTACCATCATGCAGATCTTTAACCTGCTTACCAGGGTACCACTATCAAAAAAAGAAAAAAGAAAGACAAAAAAAGACAAAAGAAAAAAACTCCAATACCAGAGGGAGTTCTGCCACGTCTTCATGAACTTGAAGAATGAAGAAATTTCACCTCCGGCAAAAACTGGTCAACACCGTCCACCAACTACACCCCAAAGCAACCGCTGTGGTACTTACACAGTGTGATATTGGAGAGTCGTTCTAAACGTCAGCTGGAGTTCAGGTCTGCCTTTTGTCTCTCACTCTTTTCAAAATTTTCATGAAACTCGTCATGACTAACACACTTGAAGATCATGTCAGTGTAGTCAGCATTGGAGGAAGAACTATCACGAATCTTTGCTTTACAGATGACCTGATATCCTGGCAGGCAGTGAGCACTTACTAAGCTCGTTAAAAGACTAGTTGAAACATAGACAAGATGTGGTATGGAAATCAGCACTGAGACGACCCAACTGATAGCCAGCCACAACACTACCATCACGTCTAATGTAACTGTCCATGTACTGAAGCTCAGATCTGATTACTGTCCACTTACCTGGGATCCATCATTAACAGTGAGGGGTCCCAAACCAGAAATTGTCTCGAAGGCAGCAAAAACAATACCAGCGTTGTCTAGGCTAAACCCTGCGTGGAATGACAAGAACAGCACTAGTACATCCCATCTTCCTGTATGCATGCGAAATATAGACTTTCACAGTGAATTTGGGAAGATGAATCTAAGCCATGGGAATGAGTTGCTATCGGAAAATACTAAACATCAAACACATTGATGATATCACCAGTGAACAAATGCACCAAACCATCAAGCAGCACACTAGACAATGTGAAGGCCTGGTAATGTCGGTCCCTAAGTACTTCTAGACCTCTGATACCCTCAACCCTGAGTATTTTTAGAGAAATTCTAGCGAAAACCGGTGTCTCAGAATAAATCCTTCTAATGCTTAAATATTTGCCAGGAGGAAAGTATAGATGTCTGGAATTCGGTAATATAAACAGGATGTGACAGAGGAGAGTAGGTGCCGGTAGGTCGCATACCGCACGCCAGCACCATACCAGGCCAGGTCAACCGGACATGTCAGGCCGCTCCTGCGTGTGCCGGGTCCAGAGGTATTAATTGCACTGGCTGCTGCATCGGCCAGCCGGGTTCAAAGGGTTAAGAAAGTTAAACTGCTTTAGTATGGCCATGTAACAAGATCCAGTGGCCTTGCTAAACTAATTGTCATGGGAACTGTTGAGAAAAAAGAATGAACTGTCAACATTGCAGAATGGACAGAGAAACAGTACCATTTTCAGAGACCCAGGTTTGGCATACAATTGACCGAGCTGGAGAAATCTATGACTGGTTTTTAAGCGCAGCGTCCCAATGGCTCCTCACAGAGTCAGAGGGGAAGAACAGGCCTGAAATCATAGCTTAGGTACGATTTGTCACCACTGGTTTGCTTAACCCTTTTATCAACCTTTTTCATCCTGGATTTGGTAGTCCTGCTTTATTTCTGTATATGATTGTTTGTCCATTTATTTATTCATCTGTTTATTTGATGATTTGTTTATCCATTTTTTCTTCTTGAATTTCTTACTGTCAGATGATTGTGGGAACACCTGGAATGTTAAGATGTGTTTGGAACGCTGTGCTGTAAGATGAGGTTAACCTGATCGGAGTTTGGTTTTGACATGTGTGGTGGCCCTGATATTGACCTTGTAGTCAGCTGAGGTATGAACATAAATTGAAATTTGCCATGGAATTCGTCAGTGTTACTCCAAATCATATTGCGTGAAGTGTGCGTGCAGAATTCCAGCTACCACCTGCTCTGTCCTATGAAATTTGCCATCATTAGTTCAGAGTAAAGACCTGGTTCCCTGTCATGGCTTTTTCCATGAACTTCCTGCTCTACTTCGTGAAATTTGCCATTAACATTTGAAAGTTATTGAGATTTCAAAGTTATTTCCTCGCCCTTTGCTGTGAAATGTGACGGAGATTTCAGACTGACACCTTCCTGCCTGCCACTTCCCTTGATATTTGGCTGTAAATTCTTTTGTTAACCCCACTGGCCGAGCCGAAAGCTTTCCATGGGTGGAAACTGCGAGAAGGGATGAAGATACCATATATTTGTCTGCTTATATATCTGCCTGATTGGAGCACGTGCGCACAGAGTTTCGTTTTACATTGCACCGGGCACGTGTTAGCGCACTGAGCGCGTGCACAATGACTCATTCATTGCTAATTCCTCATAAATTTACCGTGTGTGTGTGTGTGTGTGTGTGTGTGTGTGTGTGTGTGTGTGTGTGTGTGCGTGCGCGTGTGTGTGTGTGTGCGTGTGCGTGTATGTGTGTGTGTATGTGTGTGTATGTGTATGTGCGTGTGTGGTGTGTATGTGTGTTGTGTGTGTGTGTGTTGGGGGGGTGTAACCTGCCTTGTTTGGCTTTTGTTTGGTTGCCGCTTGTATTCATTTGTGTTTGGGGTTTTTTCTTTCGCTCTTTGTGTCTTTTGTTTTTGTTTTTGTTTTTTCTCTTTAATTTTTTTTCAGGGAGGGGGTAGAATGGGGAAGGTGGTTTCTGTTTTCTGCTTCTTTCTGTCTTTTTCTTTTCTTTCTCTCTGTCTCTTTATCCTGTCCAGTTCTGTCCTTCTTTCCTCAGTGGTTGTAGATATACTTTCTTCTCCCCTTCCTCTCTCTCTTTCCTTGTCTCTCTCTCTCTCTCTCTCTCTCTCTCTCTCTCTCTCTTTCTGTCTCTCTGTCTGTCTGTCTGTCTGTCTGTCTGTCTGTCTGTCTCTCTCTCTCTCTCTCTCCCTCGCTATCATTACCACTAAATGTAAGGTTTGGATGGTCGAGCCCTGATGTATCATCATAATACAGTTCTGATGTGTGTGTGTGTGTGTGTGTGTGTGTGTGCGTGCGCCCGAGCGCGCGCCCGCGTGTGTGTGTGTGGCTGTGTGTGTGTGTAGGTGTGTGTGTGTGTGTGTGAAAAAGAATTTGATTTGCCTAAACCTGGGCAAATTATAGGCCTGAATGTGGGAACACTGTTCTGATATTTTGTTTGCATCATGTAATACTGATAGAATGGATATTTGTTCAATATACATAATCTGAACATGTTCGACTGTTTAAGGAATGGATGCTCGATATTTTCTTTGATTATGCTGGCAGAATTTACACACACACAGAAAAAAGTGGATTATATGCCCCTTTTCTGGAAAATTGTTATCCCCCTTGTCAAAAGACCTTTTCGGGTAATGACAATAAACAGTTTCAGTGTTCAGTGTTCTCTCTCTCTCTCTCTCTTCTCTCTTTCTCTCTCTCTCTCTCTGTCTCTCTCTCTCTCACTTGCTCCCTCTCTCTGCTATCTGCTATCTGCATTGTTATCATTATGATTACAACTACATGAGTGTGTATTTATTGCTACTACCAGTGTTATTGTACACTACGTGTATGTGTATTTATTGCTACTACCAGTATTATTGTACACTACGTGTATGTGTATTTATTGCTACTACCAGTGTTATTGTACACTACGTGTATGTGTATTTATTGCTACTACTAGTATTATTGTACACTACGTGTATGTGTATTTATTGCTA
>JAPXFY010003681.1:0-20697 GCA_030674185.1 Monoplex corrugatus | reverse complement strand
TAGTGTGTTCCACCCTTAGACAGGCCGTCGTGTGTTCCAGCTTTAGACAGGCCGTCGTGTGTTCCAGCCTTAGACAGGTCGTAGTGTGTTCCAGCTTTAGACAGGCCGTAGTGTGTTCTAGCTTTAGACAGGCCGTCGTGTGTTCCAGCCTTAGACAGGCCGTAGTGTGTTCCAGCCTTGGCCAGGCCGTTGTGCGTTCCAGCCTTGGCCAGGCCGTCGTGTGTTCCAGCCTTAGACAGGCCGTCGTATGTTCCTGCCTTAGGCCGTCATGTGTTCTAGCCTTAGACAGGTCGTAGTGTGTTCCAGCTTTAGACAGGCCGTAGTGTGTTCCAGCTTTAGACAGGTCGTAGTGTGTTCCAGCCTTAGACAGGCCGTCGTGTGTTCCTGCCTTAGGCCGTCGTGTGTTCCAAACTTTAAATTAAATCCACTTGATTTGTCACACACACACACACACACACACACACACACACACACACACACACACACACACACACACACACACACACACACACACACACACACACACACACGTATTCAAGTGGGTAAATGGTTAACGTGCTCCTCTAAAGTAAAAAATCTCAGAGTCTAAAATCTGGATAACAGCGGTATACAAGAATGATTTATATCATTTTCATAACATCATCATCATCATCAGTCCCGTAGTCTGGTTGACCGTTGGGGCACCACTGAAGATTTTGCAACCAACTTCCTCCACTCCTCACGGTCCTCAGCTTTCCGCAGAATGATATTCCATTCAAGGCCAGTCCACTCTCTGATATTGTCTTCCCATCTTTTTCTCTGTCTGCCTCTTCGTCTCCCTCCCTGAACTGTTCCCTGCAAGACGGTCTTGGCCAGTCCAGATGATCGTGTGACGTGCCCGTACCACCCCAGTTTGCGTCTTTTCACTGAGGTCAGGAGGTCTTCATAACAACATTATACAAACGAAGCATGATTTAGCCCTAAAAATTGATAGTAAAGTGCTACACACATGTATATATGTATATTGTTGTTCGTCCTTCGTTGTCGAAGAAGACCACGACTTCAATTTTAACTGGGGGGGGGGGGGGGGGGGATGGTAAGGCCAACACGGGCCGGGAAGGCTTGCCTGCATGTAGGGCAAACGTGGGTTGGTGCAAGTGTCGAAGTGGAGGTCGACTTGCGCGCTGCTCTCGTTTTTCGAGCCTCTACTGTACAACACGCACACACACACACATACACACACACACACACACACATAGATACAAATACATATATACATATACACAAACATACAAAACCACTATACATGCCTACACATTAACGGGGTACCGTACACAACTATTTGCACTCAGAAAAGAAAATGAACGGCGCTGTTTGTGGTGACAGTTCACTGACGTAAGTAGCAGTCCGCCTTTTATACGGATGGGAAGGGGGGCGGGGGGGGGGGGGGGGGCGGGGGGGGTAGGGGGATTAGTTGTGTAAAAAAAAAAAAAACGAACAGAACGAATATGAATAGAGCAGTACATATTTTCACAGTAAACTCCATGTGGAGGGGAAGGCAACGACTGCCAAACAGCTTTTCTTTGAGAGGCGGAAGAAGAAAAAACCGTCGCTTTCTGTACCCACTTCAATACGTTTCAATATAGCCCTTGCCGTACATCTTGGGTGCAACTGTACCCATAGCCTAGCCATTTTATTGTCATCATTGTTGTCTTTTGCAGTTTTGTCTTTCATTTTTAAGGCACACTGATAAATAATCATGAATTTTCAACGAGATATTGAAGTATTTGTATACCAATCACCTGTCTCAACTGTCGCCGTCACCAGGTTCAGTGCTGGCCGCTGTACTCTTTGACACCACCACCTCCCTGTGTCTTGACCTTTGTGGACAATTTTTTGAATATTTAGGCCACTGATGTTGATTATGTTCTCGATGTATGAGATTGGAGGTCTGCTTTTCTTCCTTTTTGCTACTGTTTTTCCTTGAAAAATGGTTTATATGAGGTCCGTGTTCTTGCTACGTGACATATGGCAATATATTTTAGTCTTCTCTTGATGATGTCGGCTAGTACTTTTCTGGTGCACAGCCTCTGAGTGTGTCTGTTTTAGAGTCTGTGGTATATGTATGCAAAATACCAAATATGCACGTTAAGATCCCGTTAATCGTTCCACTCACTGGCTTGTGCAACAACACTATGGAATGTGGGCAGCCTAACAGCTTGAGTTTTCTATGTTCCACTGAAACAAAAATGTGTGTAATGCTTACGGAGTCCAAAAGATACTAACAGCAATACTAATCTTCTGGATATTAATTGTTTGAGTGCACACTGTTTGTTGCACATGTTCAGTGTTTACTGTCTGCAGAAGACAAATCAGGACTACTGGGTTGCTGCCAGCTGGAAAGGGCAGTGGTGACGCACTGAAACACGCAACTTGACATCATGCCTGGCAAGTTTACAGCACAAATACATCTGGATCATGAAAAAGTGACTGCAGGCGGTAAACTCAGCGGTTACGTCAGCTATTCTGCTAAAAAACGCAAATGCAAAGTCAAAGGTAAGGTACCACCTCTGTGTTGAGAAGATGCCAATGGGCGCATTATGACATGAACTTACATTTCAATATCTGTTCTTCAAAGGAAATGTGGGTTTACAATGCCGATTTTCCCGCGTTTCGTTGAATAGCCAAGATGTACTGAGATTTACACGCACACATACAATGTCGAAAAATAGACCACCAAAAGTAAAACGTTTATAGCTTATGCTCCTCCTTTACATGTTTGGAATTTGTTTGGAGAGGAGGAGGAAATTCACTGCAGTAGGACAGTTTCATATGCGCGCTAAGATCGTTCATGTAAGCCCACGTGTCCTTTGAGCAAAAAAGAAAACATAAAGTAACCAAAATCCCTCCATTAAAGCAAAAGCAAAACAAAACAAAAACAAACAAACAAACAAACAAACCCCTAAGATCCAGCATGAATCAGACAAACACTGATACTACCAGTATCTCAGAAGTAACACAGCGTAGACTAATGCTGCTGCTGCTAATGCTACTGTTATTTTCTGTTCTATAGTAGAACAGTTCTGGGCTTTTGCAGAATCAGAGATAAGAGAAATTTAAAAGAAAAGGAAAAAAAAGGAGAATAACAGTTAAAAAAAAAAGAAGCGATCATGTGTGCATGCCTGCGTGTGTGTGTGTGTGTGTGTGTGTGTGTGTGTGTGTGTGTGTGTGTGTGTGTGTGTATGTGTGTGTGTGTGTGTGTGTGTGTGTGTGTGTGTGTGTGTGTGTGTGTGTGTGTGTGTGTGTTGTGTGTGTGCATGTGTGTGTGTGTGTGTGTGTGTGTGTGTGTATATATATGTGTGTGTGTGTGTGTGTGTGTGTGTGTATGTGTATGTGTGTGTGTGTGTGTGTTGTGTGTGTGTGTGTGTGTGTGTGTTGTGTGTGTGCATGTGTGTGTGTGTGTGTGTGTGTTGTGTGTGTGTATGTGTGTGTGTGTGTGTGTGTGTGTGTGTGTGTGTGTGTGTGTGTGTGTGTTGTGTGTGTGTGAAGAGTACAGGTGGGCTAAAGAATTAAGATGATGGGATGATAAATTGTTAGAAAGCAAGGAGTTGTGGGTCGGGTTGCCATAATCTATGTGGTGTTAGTATGGTGCAGTCGTACTGGTTGTCCTTTTTGTTTGTTTGTTTACTGTTGCTATTATTATTATTTAAAGCCCAGCCGAATGCGTAGAGCCATTTCAAAACATGTTGCTTCAGCAAGGAAAAAAAGAAATCAAGTACACATATCAATGCATTCGCACACATAATCTAAGGAAATGCCTCTGCCATTGACCACTCCGTCCAATTTATCATACAAGGGATTTAAAAAATACCTGAATACAAATTTAAATACAACTGAGGACAATAAAACATATATGAACACGGGCCTAAGTTACCTAAAATTGCTGACGCATATTTCATTTCCCTAGAGCCAAAAATGCACTTAAATACTTGTACCCAATTATCCTCCTGAGAGAAAATAAGAGAAACTTTATCGAACACACAGAGGTGACAACACTCACCGTTATGACACAAGACATATCATCAACTCTCTGTCCAATCACAATATGACTCAACACATTTCTGAACCAACGCATCAAAAAGGTCACATTCTTGACTGGATCATTTCTCGTGATCACCACAATTCAGCTACTGACAACTGCTTAGTTCTTTCTACCCGTCTAACTTTAGCCCTTCCATCTGACCACTCTGCAATTCTCTGTTCTCTTGACATTCCTCCTCCTTCCCGTACCATGCGCACAGTGACTCGACGCAATCTCAAATCTATCGACCTCTCCACATTTTCATCTGATGCCTTCCGTCTCCTTTCTGAAAAGTCACATAACCTTGCCGATGAATTCTATACTACTCTCCACCATCTTCTGGACACTCATGCTCCAGCCACAACCCGTCTTTTACCTGACCGCTCCCCTACCCCCTGGCTCACTCATAAGATTGTCTGTGCAAAACGTGCCCGTCGCAGAGCAGAGCGCCGCTGGCGCAAATCCAAACTCACTGTACATAGGCAACTTTTCCAAGCCTCTAAAACAAAAGTATCCACCCTCATTGCATCTTGCAAAAACAAGCTATTTCCAAACCAAAATCCTGAATGCCTCTTCTTCAAAAGAACTCTTTACAACCATGAATCATCTCCTTGGCACACGAAAAGATTTACCTCTCCCAACAAAACACACAAATGAAGAACTCCCATCTGTATTCTCCAAGTATTTCACCACCAAAATACAAACTCTTCGTAACAGGCTTGACAGGACACCCTGTCAACCATGCCCACCTGACCCTTCCTTCTCTGGCACACCTCTTACTACTTTTACCCCAGTCTCACAAGAAGAAATTCTCAACACAATCAGATCCATGTCGTTCAAAACCTGCGAACTGGATCCTCTTCCAGGTTCTCTCTACTCTGACTGTCTCCCTACGCTCCTCCCATTCATCACTGACATCATCAACACTTCTCATCAAACTGGAACTGTCCCAGATTTTTTCAAGTCTGCTATTGTTCACCCTCTCCTCAAGAAATACAATTTAGACCCAAATGAACTGAAAAATTACCGGCCTATCTCAATTCTCTCTTTCTTGTCAAAACTGCTTGAAAAAGTTGTCCTCAACCAACTGAACTCTCACCTGTCTGCCAACAATCTCAATCCTTTCCAGTCAGCCTACCGCCAGTGCCATAGCACTGAAACTGCCTTGCTACACATTCTCAACAATCTCCTCCTTGCAACTGATACTGGCAAAGTCTCTCTCCTTACACTCCTTGATCTGTCTGCAGCCTTTGATACCATTCATCATGGTATTCTCCTTTCTAGACTTCATCATACTTTTGGCATCTCTGACATTGCTCTCTCCTGGTTCACTTCATATCTATCAAACAGAAAACAAACTGTTCTCATCAATGGCACTTACTCTCAACCTGCATACCTGACCTGTGGTGTTCCACAAGGATCTGTTCTTGGCCCTGTTCTTTTCACTCTTTACACCTCCCCCCTGTCCACCATCATCAACTCCCACTCTATAAAACACCACTTCTATGCTGATAACACCCAACTTCAAGACAGTGACTCACCTGACAATATACAGCGCCTCCTGACTCGCACCACTGAGTGTTACTCGGACATTAAAAATTGGATGACACAACAAACTTCAGCTAAATGATGACAAGACAGAGGCTATCCTCATTGGCACCCGTCAGAAACTTTCTCAGCTGCCTCCTCTTTCTCTCCCATTATGTAACACATCAGTCCCAATTTCTGATTCAGCTAAAAACCTTGGTGTCTGCATTGACTCTACCCTCTCCATGAACAACTTTGTTTCTCAAACTGCCAGATCTTGCTACTATCACCTCCATCGTATAAGCCTGATCAGGAAGTATCTCTCTGTGGAAACAACTGCAAAACTCGTTCTCTCCTTCATAATGTCTCGCATTGACTATTGAATTCACTCCTGTCCGGTCTTCCTGCCTCCACCACTCACATCCTACAGCGCATCCAAAACAATGCTGCACGCCTTGTACTCAAAAAGAAAAAGCTGACCACATATCTCCTCTCCTGGCACAACTTCACTGGCTCCTTGTATCAAAGCGCATACAATACAAACTAGACACCATGTGCTACAAAAGCCTCAATAACGCAGCCCCCGATTACCTGTCAAGCCTACTTGAGATCTATGTTCCCTCACGTACCCTCCGCTCTGCCTCCGATTCTCTGACTTTTCGCTTTCCACGCACTAAACTCAATACCTATGGTCCACGAGCCTTCTCTGTTTCTGGTCCGCACTCCTGGAACAAACTTCCTCTCTCAGTCCGTCAGCAACCTACTTTTGTCTCCTTCAAGTCCGCTCTCAAACTCACCTTTTCTCCTCTGCATAAAATCCTGACCTCACTCAATCCCCTCTGCAGCCTGTCTCCACTCGGAGGGGAATCACATTGCAATATATAATTGTATATAATATGCTCTCTATAATTTTCCATTACTTTTATTCTTTCTCCCCATTTATAGCCGTGTGCGTGTGTGTGTGTGTGTGTGTGCGTGGGTGCGTGTGTGTGCGTGTGTGCGTGCGTGCGTGTGTGTGTGTCTGTTTCAGCGCTTAGATTTGATTTTATCAAGATTTTACGCTATATAAATATTGTAATTATTATTATTATTATTATTATTATTATTATTATTATTATTATAATGGACCAGCAAGGCAGAAAATGATAGGAAGAAATGACAGAAAGCAAAGGAACAAGGCGAAACAAAGAAAGTGGCAGAAAAGTGAAAACTTTTAGCACAGAATTTCCAGAAGGTGGGATACTATTTATACTGAAAGAGCCCCCGGCATCCCCATGGAGTAAGTTTGTTTGTTTGTTTGTTTGTTTAGGGCACCGCAGACAAAAAGATACATTTCAGTACAGTATAATCTAAGGCGTTTCAATGACGAACTGATACAAGGAAAGACAGGAACTATATGCTAAGTAGGAACCCCAGACCTTTCCAATGCATAGGCTTGTTGCACAGGTACAGGCCTTGTGCCATCATTATGTGGGATCTTCTCCATTAAATGGCATCCGTGGCGTCAGTGCATAGGGAATTCATTCAGAGCGTGGAGATGCCACCTTGAGAAACCGTAGCTGGAAAACATGCGCACCACCCAAATATGTCAGATCTGGCACAGTCATTGACCCTGTGCAAAACTGTGCGCTACCAAAGAGTTTTAAATGTGTAGGGAAGACCAAGTTACACCATCAGACTGACTGCGACATACAGATGGGCATCTAACACTGTAACAGGCCTTATTTTCTGTCGTGGACCAACCCTCCTTCGGAGAAGGAATAATAAGCACTCTACTGACAATCATTGATTACAGTTCTGGAGTTGGATAGAGAAGTCAGGACAGTCCTCAAAACGCTGCGACTTAGAAAGTCTTGAATCATCGGTCAAAATCAATATAAAGAAAAGTGAAAATGTCTATCTCTAATCTCTCTTTCTTGTCAAAACTCCTTGAAAAAGTTGTCCTCAACCAGCTGAACTCTCACCTGTCTGCCAACAATCTCCTCAATCCTTTCCAGTCAGCCTACCGCCAGTGCCATAGCACTGAAACTGCCCTACTACACATTCTCAACGATCTCCTCCTTGCAACTGATACTGGCAAAGTCTCTCTCCTCACACTCCTTGATCTGTCTGCAGCCTTTGATACCATTCATCATGGTATTCTCCTTTCTAGACCTCCCCCCTGTCCACCATCATCAACTCCCACTCTATAAAACACCACTTCTATGCTGATAACACCCAACTTCAAGACAGTGACTCACCTGACAATATACAGCACCTCCTGACTCGCACCACTGAGTGTTACTCGGACATTAAAAATTGAAAATGTCTATCTCTAATCTTCTTTCTTGTCAAAACTCCTTGAAAAAGTTGTCCTCAACCAACTGAACTCTCACCTGTCTGCCAACAATCTCCTCAATCCTTTCCAGTCAGCCTACCGCCAGTGCCATAGCACTGAAACTGCCCTACTACACATTCTCAACGATCTCCTCCTTGCAACTGATACTGGCAAAGTCTCTCTCCTCACACTCCTTGATCTGTCTGCAGCCTTTGATACCATTCATCATGGTATTCTCCTTTCTAGACTCCATCATACTTTTGGCATCCCTGACACTGCTCTCTCCTGGTTCACTTCATATCTATCAAACAGAAAACAAACTGTTCTCATCAATGGCACTTACTCTCAACCTGCATACCTGACCTGTGGTGTTCCACAAGGATCTGTCCTTGGCCCTGTTCTTTTCACTCTTTACGCCTCCCCCTTGTCCACCATCATCAACTTTCACTCTATAAAACACCACTTCTATGCTGATGACACCCAACTTCAAGACAGTGACTCACCTGACAATATACAGCGCCTCTTGACTCGCACCACTGAGTGTTACTCGGACATTAAGAACTGGATGACATACAATAAACTTCAGCTTAACGACGACAAGACAGAAGTTATCCTCATTGGCACCCGTCAGAAACTTTCTCAGCTGCCTCCTCTTTCTCTCCCATTATGTAACACATCAGTCCCAATTTCTGATTCAGCTAAAAACCTTGGTGTCTTCGTTGACTCTACCCTCTCCATGAACAACTTTATTTCTCAAACTGCCAGATCTTGCTACTATCGCCTCCATCGTATAAGCCTGATCAGGAAGTATCTCTCTGTGGAAACAACTGCAAAACTCGTTCTCTCCTTCATAATGTCTCGCATTGACTATTGCAATTCACTCCTGTCTGGTCTTCCTGCCCCCACCATTCACATCCTACAGCGCATTCAAAACAATGCTGCACGCCTTGTACTCAAAAAGAAAAAAGCTGACCACATATCTCCTCTCCTGGCACAACTTCACTGGCTCCCTGTATCAAAGCGCATACAGTACAAACTAGACACCATGTGCTACAAAAGCCTCAATAACGCAGCCCCCGATTACCTGTCAAGCCTACTTGAGATCTATGTTCCCTCACGTACCCTCTGCTCTGCCTCCGATCCTCTGACTTTTCGCTTTCCACGCACACGCACTAAACTCAATACCTATGGTCCACGAGCCTTCTCTGTTTCTGGTCCACTCTCCTGGAACAAACGCCCTCTCTCAGTCCGTCAGCAACCTACTTTTGTCTCCTTCAAGTCCGCTCTCAAAACTCACCTTTTCTCCTCTGCATAAAATCCTGATCTCACTCAACCCTCTCTGCAGCCTGTCTCCGCTCGGAGTGGAATCACATTGTAATATATATTTGTATATGATATGCTCTCCATAATTTTCCATTGCTTTTCTTCTTTTTCCCCATTTATAGCCATGTGTGTGTTTTTGATTGATTTGGTTCAGTTTTTACGTCAGCACCCACCTCAGGTGATATGGCCGTTGGATAATCATCCCAGGGAAGTGGGGGAAAGGGGGACTTATCTAATCCTATACTGACACCACCAGAACAACAATGATGTTAAGATAGGACAGTGAGAAGGCCAGTTTTGATGTAGCGCACCCCGGGATTCGAACCCACAACCATTAGCATGTGTGTGTGTGTGTGTGTGTGTGTGTGTGTGTGTGTGTGTGTGTGTGTGTGTGTGTGTGTGTGTGTGCGTGTGCGTGTGTGTGCATGCGTGCGTATGTGTCTGTTCAGCGCTTAGATTTGATTTTATCAAGATTTTGCGCTATATAAATATTGTAATTATTATTATTATTATTATTATTATATTATTATTATTATTATTATTATTACTATTATGATCATTATTTCAAAACGAACTTGCACAATCTCCTCGCTAGTCTGTCGCGGGCCGGGATGTTGACAGTTTGTTTTCTGATTCAGTTGGCGGGTTGTCTTCTGGTTCAGTTGACGGGTTGTTTTCTGGTTCAGTTGACGGGTTGTTTTCTGGTTCAGTTGACGGGTTGTTTTCTGGTTCAGTTGACGGGTTGTCTTCTGGTTCAGTTGACGGGTTGTCTTCTGGTTCAGTTGACGGGTTGTTTTCTGGTTCAGTTGACGGGTTGTCTTCTGGTTCAGTTGACGGGTTGTTTTCTGGTTCAGTTGACGGGTTGTCTTCTGGTTCAGTTGACGGGTTGTTTTCTGGTTCAGTTGACGGGTTGTCTTCTGGTTCAGTTGACGGGTTGTCTTCTGGTTCAGTTGACGGGTTGTTTTCTGGTTCAGTTGACGGGTTGTCTTCTGGTTCAGTTGGCGGGTTGTTTTCTGGTTCAGTTGACGGGTTGTCTTCTGGTTCAGTTGACGGGTTGTTTTCTGGTTCAGTTGACGGGTTGTCTTCTGGTTCAGCTCCCGGTCGATGCACATTTTTTCTCTCAGGACCTGGCCAGCTCATGGGTTTATATGCCGGCTTAAACCTCTGCCATGATCACCATGCACATGGCACCTGTGACGTCTGTGAATATGGAATTCGTTCCGAGCGCGGAGACGTCGTTTTGAGAAACTGAAATTGAAACTGAAACACGGTTGACGGTGTTTGTCTTGTGGTTCAGTTGACGGTTTGTCTTCTGCTTCAGTTGCGTGTTCTTCAGATAGCGTCTCCGTGCTTGGAATAAATTCCATCTGGACTGATGTCATTAATGTCACTTGACGGAAAGATCCAAAACGATCATGGTGTAAGACATAAGTCTGCACATAAATCCTATGCCCTGGTAAGTTCTTGAGGTTTTACTTGGCGTATGGGTTCACGTCTCTCTCTGTTTCTTTGACGTAACCTAGGCTACATTGTAGTGAAATGTATATCTCCGTCTTCGATGTTAAAAAAACGTGCGACAAAACAAAAAGCACACCGGAAACCTATGAAAGCATATCTTGTCTCCTAGTATGTGCTGACTGCACCATAGTCCTATTTAATCACATAACAGAACAACCCCCCTTCCCGGCACATCCCATCATACTCACCCTCCTTCCCGGCATATCCCATCATACTCACCCCCCCCCCCCTTTCCCTGGCACATCCCATCCTCCAGCCTCAAATAAAAAAAAAAAAGATAAAATCCTCCGCCAACGCCACAACCAAAGAAATGTTCAAACCACTATATTCTTCTTCATTATCTCTCGGAGTTGTCTTTTCCCATTTCTTTGTCTTTGATCTCTGATTCAGGAAATGCCCAGTTACTTCTTTTCGACGTTCTAAGAGTGCACAGTGTTACTTTTGAGGTAGAATCATATTTATGTCATCGATCATGTCTCTTGATTTTGTTTTCATGGTGGAGTTTTGGCCACTTCCTTTATGAAGACATAAAGACTATCGATGGTAAGATGATTCGGATTTTCGTTTCGAATGTATGATTTTAAGTACCCGGAGACTTTGGACTTTTCAAGATGCAGATTCATGTTGTAGTGGGTTTACTTATACGTTTGTCAGCACGTTCGTTTTCCTTAACACCAACATGTCCAGGACAGTAGATCCACCTGATTTTTTATACACTGATACTGCTCACTGCTTTGTGCCAGTCTGGGGTTTCTCCTCCATTTTGCACAGTCTGAAGTGGGTTGATTACGTCAGTCACCGCATCATTTAGAACATGCGTAACTGCCTCAGCTTTTATTGATAGATTAGAGGATGTGATATACGCAGCATTTTCTTTTGTATGGTGTTTCCGTTCTTTTTGACAATGAATCCTCATTCAGATTTGTTATTGGTGATCGAGCCATCTCTGGGGGTAACAGCATAGTTGCTCAATGAGTAGTTTAATTACTGCATCTGTTTGCTGAGTAGATCGATTTCTGCTTTACTTTCTGGCCATTCATGACGGTGTCTCTTTGATGTTTCTGATATGATTTTTTTTGTAACATTGCTTGAAACAATTTAGATATTTTCCCAATCATTTTATCTCTTTTGAGTTCTGTCAGCTGACATAAGTGCTGAATGGATTCTTGGGCCTGTCCCGCCATAATTCCCACCTTGTAGTCAACTGCCTTTTGTTGTTTTGACCATGTCGCAGAGTGGGTTTTCTGGATTTTCCAATACTCCGAAAAATGCCTTTACTTCTTCTTTTTAATGTCTTGATTGTATTAAAGGAACGTCAAGCAGGTATTGCATATTCTACATAGGGATATCTTTTGTGGTTCCAAGGATCAATCTCATAGCTTCATTTTGTATTACGTCTAGTTTTAAAACCTTGGTCTCTAAGATATCACCATTAAAATTCTGTGTCATCAATTTACAATCCGTCCAAGTTGTAATTATAACCAAACACAGTGATGAAATGATGAACTCTTAATTTGCTAAATCTTAAGTAAACCATACAAACATCTACAAAAGGAAAAGTAATAACAACAACAACAACGACAATAATGATGATAATAATAATAATAATGATAATAATAATGATAATAATAATAATGATAATAATAATAATAATAATAATAATAATGATAATAATAATAATATCTGTAAGGGGCTAAATTTTGAAGTAAAAATCAAATCAAGTTTTTTTAATCCTACAATATACATTTTACATTTGCTCGGTTTAATTATCATGAATTTTCCAATTTAGAAAATTCCTTTGAGCGCAGCAGTGTTTCCCTTTCATAACATAAGCACTTTACAAACTGTAACAGTTTCAGTCAAGCACCGTACCTACATGTATCTAGCAATGGGCTTTCGATAATTTGTCACATTTTTAAACCAATGCAAAATGGAAAGGGAAGAGACACAGAAACACAACCGCGATACATTTAAACACCACTAGTGTTATTCTTCACTTGCTAGATAGGCCATAATCTTCTTTTTTCTGTCATTCTAATTTCCTCTTTGTTTTAAATACACACTTTCTGCAACATTACAAGTAATTGTAATAATCATTTCAAAGAAAAAAAAAGAAACTTCCACATTTTTATCCGTCAGAAATGTGCCATATTTTCTGGTTTCATTTAACATTAAGTCGTAAGTCCCAATATTCACGGGAAAATACAAGTTCCATGACAATTGTGCAGCGATTACCCCCAACAAATGCAAAACGGAGTTATTCAAGTTGCCCCTTTTCCCCATAGGGATGACGGGGTCTCTTTCAGAATAAATAGTATCCTCACCTTCTGGAAATTCTCTGCTGGGAAATTTCCTGTTTCCTGTCACTCTCTTTGTTTCTTTCTTCCTGCTTTGCTTTCTGTCATTTCTTCTTCTTATTTTCTGCCTTGCTGGTCCATTTACCTGGTGTGTTCGATAAAATCTTAGTACTTTTTCTTAGGATTGAAAATTGGGACATGTATCAAGTCCCATTTTTGGCTCTAGGGAGGTGAAATATGCAGAAAGCAGCTTTAGATAATTTATGCTCTTTTTTTATATATGTTTTGTGTATCCTTAGTTATGCTGAAATTTATATTTCAGGTACGTTTCTTAATCCCCTGTGCGATAAAACTGGACGGAGTGGTCAACGCCAGGGGCACGTCCTTAGATTATGTGAGGAATGCTTTTGATATGTGTGTTTAAATTTTCTTTTCTTTTATGGTCAACGCCAGGGGCATCTGCTTAGATTATGTCCCCGAATGCATTGATATGTGTGCTTAATTTTTTTCTTTTTCTTCCTTTTTTTTCTGTCCAAGTTTTGTATGTTTTTAAACGGTTATCGCCCTGATATGGGCTTCTACGCAGTGGCTGGGCTTTAAAATCAATAACAACAATAACAAGTTGCCCTTTTTTACTGCTTAACGTCCCAGCGGGCTGAGCTCCAGTCAGTCATGTTCCTCAGCGTGCCCACGTAACATGCTGTCAGGGTTGCATGCCACACACACACGTGCTCGCTGCCAGTCGTGTTTCTGCTGAACAAAAAGTGGTCCAAAATGACCACGTTGTACACGTGTGACACAATCACACGATTATATTCTACGCACAAGTTTCGTTATATTCATTCTTAGGTGTGTTGCGTTCCCTAAGTGTGTCTGTGTGCAAATGGATGTGTGTGTGTGTTTGTCTGGTGTGGGGTGTGTGCGTGCGTGCGTGCGTGCGTGTGTGTGTGTGTGTGTGTGTGTGTGTGTGTGTGTGTGTGGTGTGGTGTTGGTGTGTGGTGTGTGTGTGAGAGACAGAGACATTCTTTATTGTTATTGAACTTTTAACATTTAAAGACTTTTTCTGTCATCGCGGCAGGACCAAATGACATTGTGCAAATGGATATTTTATCAATCATTTACTTCCTTAAAACTGTATGTCTTACATTTCGTCTTTTTCATGATACCTATAGGGGTTGACATGTAATTTGCCATAACATATCTGCCTCTCTTCTGAAAATGAGGTGAAGTAATTGCCGTAATATTATTTTGATTATAAAGATTATGAATATCATTATCAGTTATTATCATTATTATTTATTATCATTGTTGTTATTATTCTTATTTTTCTTTCTTCTTATTATTATTATTACTATTTATCATCAGCATCATAATTATACAATGTCGTTATTACAATTAAACTATCTGACGGTTTTGGGCGGAAATGTTTTGAACTGTCCACCTCGCATCTATACCCCTTCCCAATTACAAAACTGTTTCCCTTTGTTGCAGAAAGCAAGAATGACGCTGACGTGTATGGTGCTTGGCATAAGAAAGAAAGCGGACACAAATTTCGATTTTTCTCCGAATACAAAAATAAGCCACAAAAACGGAACATACATGTCCCCCTGGAGACAGGTAAGCCAACATTTTCCCCCTTGTGTTCACTTGGATATTTTTACATTCTTGAGGCCCGAGAGACTAAGTGATTGCAGGAGAGAGAGAGAGAGAGAGAGAGAGAGAGAGAGAGAGAGAGAGAGAGAGAGAGCGTTGAACGCTGAATGATTTATTGTTAGGGCCATTAGCCCATATCAATGGGGTGTGAGTGCTTGTCTTATACAGTTTATATTTCTATGCCAATAAACAAAACAAGTGCATATCAAATGCCAATAAACAAAACAAGTGCATATCAAATAAAGTTCAAGTCATTATTGTGACAGTTCAAGCCTTCATTACATAATTTGCTAAACGAATTATGACATCTTATCTTCAGAGGCAAGCAGCATATTAAGTTTAAACAGCAAAGGACAGTTTTTTTAGTATTTGTTCGTTCTGTTTTGTTGTCTAAGCTCTGTATAATTGGACACGTTAATAAAGTATAGATCAGATTCTATTACAAACAGGACATAATATATCAATTTCTGTAAAGTTTTCCACGAATCGTAGCTTGTGGATTCTCAGCTGAGAAACACAAACGCGTTCGTATCAGATACTTTTTTTTATTATTTTTTTCTCTTTCACTTTGTTTACGTGTTGTAGAGACAAACGCATCGAAACCTTTTGACTTGATCGTCGAGTAAACAAATCTTCCACGTTCTTATATGTTGGTCCTGTCTTGTGTATAAGCAATGCAAAAATGTTTTTTAAACAATCGTTCGTCTCCGGGCCTAAATTTTACTCCACGAGGGTAGAAAAAAAAAAATAGTTCCCTCCCCTCCAGCTCTAACCTTAGCTTTTACAACATTGTACATGTAGTGAGGGGCCCTTCTTGGTACATTCCACTCGTGTTTCTAAACCATTCTTTTGTTTTTTTTTAGCAGGTCCATAAACTTTGTCCTGTCAACAGCAGAAATCAGGAAAAAGTTTCGTATGATTTTTTGCTGTACAACAACTGCTTTTAAAGGGGAGTGAAAATATCTTTAAAATCACGATAAATAGTACTGTGATTTTTTCAAAAAGCCAGCTTGATTTTCAACAATCACACTGTGCGTTTCAGTACATTTATATAAGTAAGCCTGAGAATATGCAAACACAGTTTGCTTGAAATTTTTTGAAAGTGTTTGGAAATTATTAGTATATTTTTGTGAAATGATTAAAAACTACCATCTCTGTCCAAAATTTGGGACAAGAACCACCAGGAATAGTCTATTGAAAATTTTATACAAATATGGTGGGGGCCCAACCCAGAATTACATGCCGTATTCTTGAAGAATTCTCCTAGGATAACTATCCAGTGCCTGCAGCTTTGCCTTCTTAAAAGCAAGTTGGTTGCATTTTCTTCACTCTTTGAAACGTCTTGTTCAAGAGAATCGGCATCAAGTTGATCAACATAAATCCTAAAATAAACTTGCCATTCATGTCATTTAGATTATTTGGATTGCCCCTTCTTTCAACTTTTCTAATTATGTTCAGACCACTCATCTTTGCTTATTGTTTTGGATGTTTATTCCGCTATACTTTTTTGGGCTCATTCCAAAATTCGGTGGAACTGTCAGTGGTTTCTTGCAGTAAAACTAAATATTTTCACAACGATGCGTTACTTTTTAAACATCCGAAAAATTCTTTAAATTTCCCCATACGTTTTAAAATGTTTCGTATTATCCTCTGGACGGGCATTTCGAATAAATAATCACAGGTTTTGGGGACGAAACATTTTTTTTCCTAAAATCCCTATATTCTTTATCCAAAAAAGGGCCCGTGATTCGGATATTCCTGTGTTTGTTCTTTGGTGTGTTTGGTTTGTTTGTTTGTTTGGTTGGTTGGTTGGTTGGTTGGCGGCTGGCTGGTTGGTTCGTTTGTTTGTTTGTTTCAACAAAAAAACCGGTTTTCGAGCTTCATTGAATTTTTGCCAGCAAAATCATTTATATCTGTTTCAACCAAATCTATAGCTTCAACTAAAATCTGCCAATTTCATCAGATCCTGACTGTTTAAAATGTATTCACCCGACTCGTCGTTTTTCCCCGTTTAAAAATTTTCGACTTTCAGTTTGGTTGTATTCAGAGGTTTTCACTGTTTCCCTTTTAAAAATCGAAGGAAAATTCTAGTGGCGTATGTCTTGGAACTCTAACCCCCTGCCCCAAAACTCATTTTTAGAGGGAAGCAGTGATAAGTTTGAGGCAATACAGTAAAACAAAAAAACGCTGCAAAAAGGGGAAGGTGAAATATATGTGAAATTTTCAGAATTTTCGTCACACCCACCATTTTAAAACTGACAATCGGGAAATTTTGGCAAACATAAAAAAATAGGTTTTCAAGTGATTCTGCACATTATCCCAGACACTCACTCGATTAGCATCCCCGGGAAATTTTGCAAACCAGTTCATGAATTGAGGCAATAAACAAGACAAAGTTTTGTTATTAATTTTTTTCAGTCACTTTCCCGGAAAACTTTTTTCCAATATTGCAACACCCTTCTAAATATTTATTTCTTGGGAACAGTTATTCATAGCAGGTGGTAAACACAAATCCCATTAACACAATAGCGATTTTCAGTACCAAGGAGCCCCTTTAAAAAGTTGGGAAATTTTCAGTTATGCTATCGTACTCTAATTTTATTTTGTTTTATTTTTTATCCAATTCCTTTTCACAAAAAAGAAGAAAGGGCCACCAGATGTCCGTTCACTGACATTATCTATTAAAAAAACTGCAGAAAAGACAAACACATCATCGTTAGGAACAAAAAGGGTCCAGGAAGAAAATGTTGATGCCAAAAGGGTTTCAACCTGAAGGCAAAAGTCAAACATTGTGAGGTAAGTACGTAATTCTTTTTTTTTTTTTTTTTATAAACACGAGAGGCCTTCAGTATTCATCCCTCATCAGTGACCTGACGCCATGGCGTTGGCGATCATGGCCCTCCATGTGTATCTATCCTTTGTTGCGCAAGCATATATTCACCTTCCCCTGTCCTAGCCACCCCGCAAGTCCCTCCAATATCTTCTCCCCGGGTCTACTGGTGCTCTTTTCCCCCCAACTTTCCTGTTTGAACCTTGGTGCTTAATTCCCCTTCCCTCTTTAAAAAGGCCCCCATCTATGTTGCTTGTTTTTCCTAAAACTTCCTTATGAATGATCCTTGTATCGCCCTTCAAAAACTGTCTCGTTGTTTTTTTTTGCTGTCCATGGAACTTTCAACATTTTCTTACAAACCACATCTCGGCGCTCTAACTTTTTTTCTGGCTTTGCTTGTTGACTGTCCACAAACCCCACAACCGTTTTTTTTTAACATTATCGGTTTATATAACATTCAAGAACTTCTTCCTGGTGTAATTGATAGGCATTTTACCCCCTGAAAAAGGTTTTGATTCTTCATTTGGGGAAATTTTTATCCAAGGCTTAAAGCGTATGGCTTTGGAGAAAATATTTTTAAAGGGGACAGAAAAAAGGGTTTGAAAACAAAGTCGATTTTTATTGTTAAGGGACAAATTTTGAATTGATTCCTGTTAAAAGAGGCGTAGAAAAAAGTAAACTCTATGTCCTTATCTTTTTTTAGTATGCGTTGAAATACCAGCAGTTGCAATACGAAAAGATACAATAAATAGGATTGTTTTAAAAAGGGAAAAAACACAAAATGTCTCTTTGCAGATGATGCTCGACTAGGGGAATATCGAATACAACTTATTTATTTTGAAAAATTGTTTCTCTGCTTTAAATTTGGATGTGCTTCAGGGTTTTAGAACGCGCAAAAAGAAATGAAAATACAAATTTAAAAATATAAGCTGCAACCCCCAAACAATAAAAACAGGATGTATGATTTACAAATGACTTAAAAATATGTGAAGAAAAAATTATGCTTCCCAAATTTATGAGAAGTGGGGCTGGATGACAAAAAAAATTTTTGGCTTGGGAGGAACGGGGGAAGGCAAAGAGAAAGGGGGAACATACGGAAGTAAAAAAAAAGAAATCGGAATAGGTCAATGAAACTAAAAAAGCTTGGCTGAAAAAAAATGCAGGGAGATGGAAGACCGACCAAAACAGCCTCGGGGTGTGTACAGCAAATTGAAAAAAATTGTCCACAGGAAAAAATACATGCAATAACTGTTTCTTAAAATCGAAAGAGGGCATTACAGGGAAAAAGACAATTTTAGATGATGGGGAGAGTTTTTTAAAGACCTTTTGAAGAGACAGAAACGAAAAACCCCTCATAAGAAAGAACGTTGAAGGGTCACTCATAATGAAAAAAAAGAATTTAGAACCCCTAAAAAAAAAAACCAAAAAAACCCCGGACCAGACAACTTAACCAAATTTTAACCCGGGGTTTGGTTGAAAATAAAATCCCCCAAATGAAATTTTGGCCGGAAAAAACCCCCAAATTGTAAAAAAAATTTTTTGCTAAAAGGCGGGGTTTTTGTCCCCCTGAAAAACCTTTTTTCCCTTAAGGGGTCCTTTTTCTGTGGGAAAAAAAAAAAATTAAAAAAAAAATGGGAAAAAATTGGTTTGTGGGGGTTGTTTCCTTTTTTCCCCCGGTTTAGGGATGTGGGTTGTGGTTTTTTTTTTTTTGGTTTCCAAATTTTTTGGGGGTGAAAATTTTTTAAATTATTTTGTGGTTTCGTTTTTTTTGGGGGTTTTTTTTTTTTGGTGTGTTTTGTTTTTTTTTTGGGGGGGGGGTTTGTTTGTGTTTTTTTTTTTTTTGTTTTAAAATAAAAATGGATTGGTTGGGAAAAAAATTTTAAAAAATTGGAAAAATGGTTTAAAAAAAGTGAAAAAAAATTTTTTTTTTTTTTGTTGGTAAAGGGGGGGCTTAGGGTGGTTGGGTTGGGGAAAAAAAAATGAAAAAATTTTGAAAAAAAAGGGGGGAAATTGGTTTTGTTTTTGGGTTTTGGGGTGTGTGGGGGTTTTGGGTTCGGTAAAATTTTGTGTTTTTTTTTTTGGGGGTTTTTGTGTTTATGAAAAAATTTTTTTTTAGGGGGGGTGTTAAAAAAAAGGGGGTTTAGGGTGAAGGGGGTTTTTTTGAAAATTTTGGGTTTTGGGGGGGTTTGGGGGGGGTATTTGGGGGTTGAAAAAAAAGGTTTGGTTTTTTTGGGGGGGTTGGGGTGGTAAAAAAGGGGGGGAAAAAGGAAGGTTGGGGTTTGGGGTTTGTGGGGGTGGGGGGTTTTTGGGGGGGGGGGGGTGGGGGTGTGGAAAATGTGGAGGGTGTTTTTGGGGTTTTTTTTACGTGAATTAAGCTCACGCTGAACTATTTTAAAATCAAATTTTAAAACTAAGGTGAAAATTATTTTTTCTGACTTGAAAAAAAGGGCCCCTGGACGAAAAACTTTTTGTTACAGCTCTAGAAAGGTTGCGGTATAAAAATCTGTAACTCTGTTCAAACTATTTGACCTCTGGATTTTGCACCCAGATCCCCGTGAGATTTATGATCAATCTTAGAAGATGTGTTTTTCGTTTGTTTGGGAGTGTAAACATGCTAGAACAATAGAAAGGCAACCATAAAAATCATATGCGGGTTTAAAAACATATCGAACATTAAGAAATAGCTGAGGCCTGAGAACTATTTTTGGGCTGAGAAAAACTTAACCAAAACCAAAAACAAACAAAACAAAACTTTAAACTTTTCTGTGACTTCTATTTGGACAAAAAGGGACAGTTTGAGACAGTATTTATCATATACTTTGGAAATTTTGGGCATGTTAAAGGATTTTTGGGAAAGGCTGAAGAATCGTTAAGTCAAAAGTATCAACTGTACAAAGTCAAATTAAAAAAAAGTAATCTTATTTAGTTTTGATGAAAACGACCACGATTCACTTTTGATTTTAGAATCCATCTAGGAATTTTAAACAATCATTAGTGCAAACTAATAAATAAGAATCAATACATACGTAAGTGGAACTTGCCACTGCGGGGAAAAATGGCTGCCATATCTCCACTTGTTTCAGATGAAGTTTACTGTAAACACTTAGCTTTTACACATTACAGGAATGTTCTGTCGGACTGTTTTTTCTTATACTTTATGTTTCCCGTATTG
>JAPXFY010003680.1:15000-17500 GCA_030674185.1 Monoplex corrugatus | reverse complement strand
ACACACACACACACCACACACGCGCCACACACACACACACACACACACACACACACACACACCACACACGCACACACACACACACACAACAACACACACACACACACACACACACACATTGACACGCGCACTGACACACACACACACACACACACACACACACACACACACACACACACCCCCAACCAACAGGAAAGAATATTCATGGCTTATTGAATACGTCCACAAAGACTGAAAACAGAAGAAGACGCATCACTCCCCAGATGTCCAATGATCACTTACAAACCTTATAGAGATAAGGCTGAAAGACCGAACCATTATGCAGTGTGGAAAAAAAGACAGCCATAATTCACTGCAAATCAAAAGAAAAGGAACTAATCAGGAATAAAACTCACACAAAGAAAACACAAATCATTGGATTGAGCGCCAACGTTTTCCTGGCAGTGGGCTGTGTGCCTGGGTGTGGGTGTGCTTGTAAATTTGCATTGTTTGTCTGTGTGGGTTGTCTGTCTGTCTGTTTTCTGGCGTGATGTATGTCTCTATTGCTGCCTGGCCTTTTTTCTTGCTGTCTCCTTCCCGTAAAATAAGACTGCACCACGGAATGCTGATCGCTTCTGTTTCTTTCTGCCTCTGCCCTAGTTTCTGTCTGTCTCAATCTCTCTTTCTCTTCTTTCTCTCTTTATGTCTGTTTCTGTTTGTCTGTCTGTCTGTCTGTCTGTCTCCCTCTCTCTTATACACACACACTCACATTCTGTCTGTCTGTCTGTCTCACTCTCACTCTCTCTCTCTCACTCTCACTCTGTCTCTGTCTCTCTGTCTCTCTGTCTCTCTGTCTCTCTCTCTCACTCTCACTCTCACTCTGTCTCTGTCTGTCTGTCTCTGTCTGTTAGTCTCTCTCTCTCTTTCTCTTTATCTCTCTGTCTCTCTCTCTCTTACACACACACACTCACATTCTGTCTGTCTGTCTGTGTCTGTCTCTCTCACTCTCACGCTCTCTCTCTCTCTCTCTCTCTCTTCTCTCTCTCTCACCCTCACTCTCACTCTGTTTCTGTCTGTCTGTCTGTCTGTCTCTGTCTGTCTGTCAGTCTCTCTCTTTCTCTTTCTCTCTCTCTCTCTCTCTCTCTCCCCTCTCTCTCTCTCTCTCTCTCTCTCTCTCCCTCTTGTGTCATAGGAAACGAAAGGCAACGTTTGTAGGCCATTTTATAAGGGGAATTGGAGCACCTGGTCACAACGAGAAACCTGGAGGGAAGGAGAGCACCAGGTAGACCCAGGGAGAAGTTGCTAGACGGACTTGCAGAGTGGCTGAGGACAAAGAAGGTGGAAGAGACGCTTGAGGCAACAAGAGATAGAGACAGATGGGAAGGCCATGATTGCCAACGCCATGCGGCAAGGCACCTGATGATGATGATAATTCGATGTCATGAGAATATGAATAGATATAGGAGCATACCCACAGTAACGTGGACACACACACACTCACTAGGAGACAGATGGACAAGTATGCATGTGCACACACACATGCACACACACACACACATACATACACACAGACACACACATGCACACACACACATTCATACACACACAGACACACATGCACACACAAAATGTGTGTTTTTAGTGTTAAATCTTCCCTTCACATTGTTGAAGTTAATTGTTACTAATGTTAGAGTTAAGATTTCGTTCCATTTTACTATTCTACCACCTATTTATGACTTTTTCCTCTGTCTCCCCTCTGCCCCAATCCAACCCGTCCAACTATCGTTCTACATTTTATTTTATTTATACTTTTTTTTATCCCCCCCCCCTCCCCCGTCTAATATCACTTACAGTGAAAAGACGTTAAATCAAAGAACGAACGAAATGCACACACACACACATACATACACACAGACACACACATACACACACATACATACACACAGACACACACATGCATACACGCAAACACACGCAGACATACATATGCACACACAAACACACAC
Source organism: Monoplex corrugatus (assembly GCA_030674185.1). Taxonomy (NCBI): domain Eukaryota; kingdom Metazoa; phylum Mollusca; class Gastropoda; order Littorinimorpha; family Ranellidae; genus Monoplex; species Monoplex corrugatus. Next base: position 15,515 of record JAPXFY010003680.1, on the reverse strand, counting down.
ACAGACACACATATGCACACACACACAAACACACACACATTATCTTATTTTGTTTTGTTTTGCTTTTTATGACGATTTTTCTTTTACATTTGATGTTAGCGTTGTTCTAGTTTCATTTCAATGTTCATCCATATCATATTTCTAAAGACCTTGCCGATTCCTTTTAATTTTTTTCCGTCTCTTACTCTGTTCCCTTCTTTCCCCTCCTCCCCCCCCCCCAAAAAAAAATAAAAAAAAATCATCCTCCATGCCATTTTTACCCGTCTAATATCACTTATAGTGAAAAGACGTTAAATCAAGGAACGAACGAACACACAAACAGACATGCACACACGCACATACATATGCACAAAGGCATAGGCACTGACAGCACAGAACAATAGTGCAGCAGAGAATAGTTCTAGAAGCAGGGACAACAAACACAAGAATCTAACCTTGACCGATTGACCATAAAACACTACATAAACATGGCTGACAGGCAACGGACGTTTACAGTAGACAAAGGACAAGACAAC
>JAPXFY010003679.1:0-7500 GCA_030674185.1 Monoplex corrugatus | reverse complement strand
GCATGTCATGAAGCATATCATTTACATATGTTATGGACTGTTTATACTGAACGTCATTCAAGCTGTGTTTTAAGAATATACAGAAATAGGTTATATCTTCTCTGTTCGGCATTTATATAAGGAACATTTCTGCAAATATAAAAAGGACATCAAACGTATCATTTGTTTACATTATAGCCTTGGAAAAATTCCGAGCATAATCAATTCTTTGTTCAATATCGGATAATGTATAAGCACATTTTTAATTTTTTTCTTTTAAAAATTGAAAAATACCAAAGTTGACAAAATGAGCTACATCGCCAGAATAGACGTTGAGTATCTTCAGGGTCTATGTTACAAAAGCTACATTTGTCATAATTATTTATGTTCATATTATTATGTGTTTTGTTTGTAGCAGTAATTCTGTGGACTGTCCGGATTTGAAACCATTTAGGCCTGATACCAGTTATCTTCTGAATCTTTTTGAAAACAATCATCCAGTTTATGTCTGTTGACAGTTTTGTGTTCCACTGGAGTTTGGAGTTTGTTCAAGAAGGATTCATTGCGCTGGGACAATTCCATATCCGCTCCATCCAACTCTGTCTACAAGCATATAATGTGGCAGATTCCCTGAGATACGAGTATGTCCGTTTCTTCAAATTTTTCACCTACCCCCGTTTTTCCTCTGCCAACCCGACTTTGGCTTCCTTCCAGGATGCCCCGAGGAATGGTCCGGGCAGGCAGTCCTAACGGGTGTGGCGGACAGACCATGCAAAGTTCCTGTCAGCTTCACTGTTTCCAGTACAGCTTTGTATGGTCCTTCAGGTTGTTGGGTTTTTGCTTTTCTTGTAGATACGTTGTGTCTTGTATTTTGATAGGGAAAACGGAATAGTTGACTCAGGCAAGCTCACTCTTCCACAAACTTCTTTCTTTTTTTTTTGTTTTTGTTTGCACGCCAGTGTCTTATGTTTCACAGGAACTGAGAAGCAAATGTTGCCACTGCTGTCACATGCTACAGTTTTGAGCGTGATGGAGGAAGCTGATGGTGTTGGTTTTTCCATAACCTACTGGACTTATCTGTTTATGGCCTTATCTGAGCTGGTGTTGTTTTTCCATAATCTACTGGACCTTGCTGTTTATGACCTTACCTCTGATGGTGGTGTTTTTCCATAATCTACTGGATCTTGTTGTTTATGACCTTACCTCTGATGGTGGTGTTTTTCCATAATCTACTGGACCTTGCTGTTTATGGCCTTACCTCTGATGGTGTTGTTTTTCCATAATCTACTGGACCTTGCTGTTTATGACCTTACCTCTGATGGTGCTGTTTTTCCATAATCTACTGGACCTTGCTGTTTATGACCTTACCTCTGATGGTGCTGTTTTTCCATAATCTACTGGACTTAGCTGTTTATGGCCTTACCTCTGATGGTGTTGTTTTTCCATAATCTACTGGACCTTGCTGTTTATGACCTTACCTCTGATGGTGCTGTTTTTCCATAATCTACTGGACCTTGCTGTTTATGGCCTTACCTCTGATGGTGTTGTTTTTCCATAATCTACTGGACCTTGCTGTTTTTGACCTTATCTCTGATGGTGGTGTTTTTCCATAATCTACTGGATCTTGCTGTTTATGGCCTTACCTCTGATGGTGCTGTTTTTCCATAATCTACTGGACCTTGCTGTTTATGACCTTACCTCTGATGGTGCTGTTTTTCCATAATCTACTGGACCTTGCTGTTAATGGCCTTACCTCTGATGGTGCTGTTTTTCCATAATCTACTGGACCTTGCTGTTTATGACCTTACCTCTGATGGTGGTGTTTTTCCATAATCTACTGGACCTTGCTGTTTATGGCCTTACCTCTGATGGTGCTGTTTTTCCATAATCTACTGGACTTAGCTGTTTATGGCCTTACCTCTGATGGTGTTGTTTTTCCATAATCTACTGGACCTTGCTGTTTATGACCTTATCTCTGATGGTGCTGTTTTTCCATAATCTACTGGACCTTGCTGTTTATGGCCTTACCTCTAATGGTGCTGTTTTTCCATAATCTACTGGACCTTGCTGTTTATGACCTTATCTCTGATGGTGGTGTTTTTCCATAATCTACTGGACCTTGCTGTTTATGACCTTACCTCTGATGGTGTTGTTTTTCCATAATCTACTGGACCTTACTGTTTATGACCTTACCTCTCTGATGGTGGTGTTTTTTCCATAATCTACTGGATCTTGTTGTTTATGACCTTACCTCTGATGGTGGTGTTTTTCCATAATCTACTGGATCTTGCTGTTTATGACCTTACCTCTCTGATGGTGCTGTTTTTCCATAATCTACTGGACCTTACTGTTTATGACCTTACCTCTCTGATGGTGCTGTTTTTCCATAACCTACTGGACCTTACTGTTTATGACCTTACCTCTCTGATGGTGCTGTTTTTCCATGATCTACTGGATCTTGCTGTTCATGACCTTATCTCTGATGGTGGTGTTTTTCCATAACCTACCGGGCCCTTGCTGTTTATGGCCTTACCTGTCGCTATGTGCACGGTGTACAGCTGCCCATCCCAGGACAGTGTTTATAGAGGACTTGAAGATGGACATGTGTAATTTCTGTCCTGTCACTTTTGGTTTGCATGACACGCAAAGTTTTGTAGGGTTTTTTGAACTACTGATGCGTGCTTTTATAGTTTCGTATTTCAGTGACAAAAAACTGTATTCATTTCAACCGAAACCTTTTGAACTTTTTTTGGGGGGGAACATGCCAGTGTCATACTGACCTCTAATATTTTTGCACACTTAACTGAAAATTATTGGTATTAATATATACATGTGTGCATAATACAAAATAATACACACGCACACACATACAAACACACACACACACACACTCGCCCGCGCGCGCGCGCACACACACACACACACACACACGCCCGCGCGCGCACACACACACGTACGTATATATATATATATATATATATATATATATATATATATATATATATATATATATATATTGCTTTCAAAACAAAATACACCAGGAATACAGTGTATCTATGTGGAAAGAAGGTAACACATAGTCACATTCTTTCATGCGTTCGGGTAAAACGACATATTCGTACACTATCTACGAAGACGGTTTCTGACATATTTGCCTCACCATCCTTTTAAAATATGGTTTTTTTGTTAGCCCGTCAAAAAGTCCTATAGCGATTTATCTTTAACACGCCGTTATTTCACATGTTCAATGTTATGGTTAGCCAATTTTACTGTTTCAATCGTTAGTTATGATAACGTCATTTGTTACTTTTTCCTTCTTGTCTTCGGCACAGTTGTTTTCTATTTCACTTCTTTTTTCCCTGAAGATTAACCATTTCCATGTATCCTCTTCACTCCTCATGTATCCTCACTTTTTGTTTTTTGTTTTTGGGGGGGTCTAAAATCACTTTAACACAGCGTTGTTCTAAGGTTTAAACGTTCAGTTTGGCTTGAACATATACATGTACACACACACACACACACACACACACACACACACACACACACACACACACACACATATATATATATATATATATATATATATATATATATATGTATATATATAATATATATATATATATATATATATATATATATATATATATATATATATATATATATATATATATATATAGATCACGTCTTATCACTATTTCTGTTTTAAGTCTTAACACCATTTCTGTTACGTCTTATCAGTATATATGTATATATATATATATATATATATATATATATATATATATATATATATATATATATATAGACAGATAGATAGATAGAGATAGAGATAGAGATAGAGATATAGATATAGATAGATAGATAGATAGATAGATAGATAGATAGATGGATAGATAGACAGACAGACAGACAGACAGATAGATAGATAGATAGATAGATAGACAGACAGACAGAGAGATAGATAGAAAGATAGATAGATAGATAGATAGATAGATAGATTATGTATGTATGTATGTATGTATGTATGTATGTATGTATGTCTATATGTCTATGTGTATATCTGCCTGTATGTATGTATGTATGTATGTCTGTCTGTCTGCCTGTATGTATGTATGTATGTATGTATGTATGTATGTATGTATGTATGTGTATGTATGTATGTATGTATGTATACAAGCCGAACTGAACGGTAAAATCTTAGAGCAACGCTGTCTTAATGAATTAAAACTGACATGACGGTACTTTTTATGTTATTCTCAAAATAACCTGAAGACTTGTGATTGTATGTCATTTCACTATCCCGGTGCTGAAGGTTGAAAATCTGTTATGAGTTCTTCGGCGAAGGATGTGTATTTAGACAAACTGACTCAGGCAACAAATTTAGAATGCTTAAGATCAACATTTGGCAATATACGAACATTGACTGAGCACGGAAATGGAATAATGGTTCGACCTTGCATAAACCCGATATTTAATTCCTGAATTAGGTCACTGAGTAATAAGAACTTGAAAGCTTTGTTGTTATTGTTTGTTGGCTGCTGTTGTTGTTGTTGTTGATCGTGGTGGTTGTCCTTATCTAAAAAATAGATGTATTACGCGTATTGGTATAACTTTTTTTTAATCAAGTCAAAGAAAAAGCCAGTGACATAGCCACACATAGTAAGACGGCGTTATAGACGTCTTATCACCATTTCTGTTACGTCTTATCACCATTTCTGTTACGTCTTATCACCATTTCTGGTACGTCTTATCACCATTTCTGGTACGTCTTATCACCATTTCTGTTACGTCTTATCACCATTTCCGTTACGTCTTATCACCATTTCCGTTACGTCTTATCACCATTTCTGTTACGTCTTATCACCATTTCTGTTACGTCTTATCACCATTTCTGGTACGTCTTATCACCATTTCTGGTACGTCTTATCACCATTTCTGTTACGTCTTATCACCATTTCTGGTACGTCTTATCATCATTTCTGGTACGTCTTATCACCATTTCTGTTACGTCTTATCACCATTTCTGTTACGTCTTAACACCATTTCTGTTACGTCTTATCACCATTGCCTTACCCCCAACATACCGCCACGTCGCCCTCTTGTTAACCGGCACGGACAGAAACTTCTTGACAGTGTGTGTACAGCTCTTACTAAAACAGAACTCTTTGACCCCTTCGCCCGCCTTCCCCTTTCAAATCCTACCCCAGGGCAAAAAAAAAGAAAATGAAAAAAAAAGAAAAGGCTTGAACTCCGTAGGCGTACTGTTACGTACGATTGGCCTAGTGCTTATGACGGAGTAGGTGGGGGGGGGGGAGGGAGTGGGGAAGGATCGGTCTTGTAGTTACCTGAAAGAGAGCGGGGGTGGGGATGGGGGATTTGTGTGGTGGAGAGGGTCAGAGTAAGGGCAATGAGGTGGGTGAGGTGTGGGTGAAAGTTTACTTTCTCTTTTGTTGCTTCACCGCCTTCAGAAAAACTTGTCGTTATCCGTTTGTTCACGGCTGGGTTGTTGGCTGTTCAGAAAAGGGTTTCCTGGTTCCTGTATATCTGTCTGGAATATTTTGTCCATGCATTACTTACTGTTTTGACCCAGGCTACTTTGTGTATCTGTCTCAATAGCCACACACTTGTTAATTTTGTGTACAGGTAAGACTTCCCGGTTCACGGAAATCTGTCAGGAATGGGTTTGTTTGTTTGTTTGTTTTTTCATTTTACTCTTTGAAATTCTAACTGTTGTCGGTCAGAGTATATACAGATTTTAACTCGTTTTAACCCTTTAACTCCCGCACCCTATCCACCAACTGCAAAGATTTAAACCCATTGATTCCCTCACCCTATCCACCAGCTTAATGCGGGAAGCTGGTGGATAGGGTGAGGGAGTCAATGGGTTACGTTTTTGCTTTGCTCACATTGTTGACAACGCAGGATGCTGGTAGACAGGGTGCGGGAGTCAAAGGGTTAAATGATAGCGTGTACTGCCAGCATCATCTGTAGGCCTCAGCTCAGTTGGCTGGACCTTGCTGCTAGACTCTCGTCTTCCAGAACTTTCAACCAAGTCTTGAACTGGAACCCAGGAGGATAGCAAAGGAGGGGAAGACCAAAAATGAAATGGTGCCAGAGGGTTGACAGAGACCTACAATTGGTGGACAGACTCTACAGTGATGCCCTCAGACTTTGCCAACCGAGCTCTTGCTGCCTCTTTGATGTCTTTCGTGTACGTTTGACAAAGAATACTCATAAGATCACTCATAAGGAAGATTAGGAAAAGACAAGCAACATTTATAGGCCATTTTATGAGGAAGGGGGATTTGGAGCACCTGGTCACAGCGGGAAAGCTGGAGGGAAAGAGAGCACTAGGTAGACCCAGAAAGAGAATGCTGGACGGACTTGCAGAATGGCTGGGGATGAGGAGGGTGGGGGAGATGCTGGGGGCAACGAGAGATAGAGATGGTTGGAAGTCCATGGTCGCCAACGCCATGCGGCAGGGCACCTGATGATGATGATGATGTTTGACAAAGACTGGCTGGCTGAAAATTTGCGCCTGTCTCGTTTATTTGTTTGCTTGTTTGTTTGTTTGTTTGTTTGTTTGTTTGTTTGTTTGTTTGTTTGTTTGTGCGTGCGTGCGTGCGTGTGTGTGTATGTGCGTGCGTGCGTGCGTGTGTGTGTATGTACATGTGTGTGTGCGTGTGTGTGTGTGTGTATGTATGGTGTGTGTATGTGTGTGTGCATATGTGTATGTGTGTGTATGTGTGTGTGTGTGTGTGTGTGTGTGTGTGTGTGTGTGTGTGTGTGTGTGTGTGTGTGTGTGTGTGTGTGTGTGTGTGTGTGTGTGTGTGTGTGTGTACACACATTCTCATTCTATTTTCTTCGTGTGTTTCTGATTTGTTTTCTGCCACAGCGCGGACAAAATTATACAAGCATGAACCATAATGTACACACAACTCTTAAGTTACTTAGAACATGGAAACCTCATCAGCGCATATGGGTTTACGCGCAGACTGACGGCATTCGGCATGATTGACACACTCAGTAGTGTACTGCAGATACAAAAATTAAGGCCCTGTTTTAAAAAATATAGGAGCTATGTAATTTGCAGAACCCGTTATTTACTTAAAACATCGAGAGCTTTATCAGCGCATATGGGTTTACACACAGGCTGACGGCATTCGGCATGATTGTTACAGTCAGTGGGGTACTTACTGTGGATGCAAAAATTGAGGTCCTGTTTTAGAAAAATACAGGAGCTATCTAGTTTGTTCATAAGAAGTTAGGGGTTCGATTTTCCTGTCACGCTCTCTCTCTTTGACTCACAAGACTCTTATTTCTTGCCTTCCGGGTCAGTCACCTGTATGTATTCCTTTCGAATTCTCTCCTTAGCTTTCCAAAGAGTAAGTATGACTGCCCTTAAGTCAGGATAAAGAACGGTCACACACGGGAAAAATAAGCTCCCTCTGCTGGGTGGGAAAGTTTGTATGAATTTATATATGATTATACAGGGAGTGCTCGCAGAAGATCTAGCTTGCG
>JAPXFY010003678.1:0-20706 GCA_030674185.1 Monoplex corrugatus | reverse complement strand
CCAGATGACATCAAGGCCCCAGTGTGACAGTCCAGGAATAAAAGGAACCACTGCCAACACACTTGCAACAAACAAAGTTACAACACAAGCTGCAACTGTTGAACGTCGACTGAATCTCCTTCTGGTCAAAGGGAAACAAAGGATGATGATGACGTGATCTAATGTGATAAACCACATGATTAGAACTGACAACTCACTGGACAAAAGGGACAGAAAAGCCGCGCTCTGGCAAGACACACTCTTTGTCCATGTCTTTTCGTACCAGATATATTCACCATGGAATACTTCATTAGCTACAGCAACAATGCCATTTTGAATTCCCATTATCATGTTAGTAATCTGGAAATGGGCAAGGAACGTGATGGAATTGCATGTAGATGTTTTCTTTACCACATATGGTACCATGATGCAAAGTGCATTCCCTAAAATGGCAAATATACACACCAGCCAACAGAAAATCCTGGACGAGTCAGTTGATAATAATTGTGTACATGAAGAAAACACAGGTTGTGGTGACAGACACTTTATCTTACTTGACTGTCCCTGAAGTAACTGATCACAGCAAAATCTAAAGTTTGATGAAAATATGCTGATTAATTCATTTAATCTTGAAAATACCTTGACATGAAAGTTTATGATTGGATTGCCTGTTATGTCCAGTTCTGTTAGTTGTGGTATTGTTTCAAACCCCTTGCGCTCAACATTTGCAATGGCAGAAGAAGACAAATTTAGTAGTTTTACCTCAGGTAAAAACATAAACAATTTATTGTCGACAGTTTCTAGACGCGTTCCTGATACATCAAGTTTCTTCAATGCATAATGTACATTAAATGGTATACTGATCAATAAAATCAGAGGATTGCCTGCTAAAATTAGAACCTTTAAATTTAACAGAAATGAAAACACATTCATGTTGACATGTATTAGCTGGTTATTGGCCAGATCAATAAACTGCAAGTTTACAAGCTTTATGTTGGGTATATCATGTATGGAAGAATGTGACAAACAAAGATGAATGAGATATATGTTAGCACTGAAATTAGCCAGTGTCATTCCTGAGTCTTTGGCATCTATATAACGTAAGTCAGGAAATATAGCAACAGCGAAAGGTTGAGGACATAAGAGAGAGTGACCTTGACACCAACAGCCTTCAGGACAGGTCATGTCACAAAACCATTCATCGTCACGCTGTGGACACTGACCCCAGCCATCACAGAGATGATCACCATGGACACAGAATCTGGAACTTCGACATCTGTAGAAACCAGGACATGCCATGGTGTCACAATCTTGTTCATCCTCTCCATAAGTACAATCAGAATATCCATTACATCGAGTGTAGACAGGGAGACAGTACAACCAATCTTCTGTACAACTATAATGAGTGTCAGGACAAGACTCCGTAGATTTCATTACCTGTTGAGTAAAGTAGCCTGTGCCATCCAGGTTGATGAAAAGTCGATGTTCTTTGTCTGCCTCTCTATATGAAAACTGGTTGTCTACGTACCACTTACACATGATTTCATCAGAATCATCCAGACAATCTGACTCTCCATTGGAACATTGGCTGTGCCACACACATTGACCATTAGAGCACAAAATGCCATTACATGAAGCATGTTCACAAAATGATTCATCACTGTTATCTGGACAGTCCTGTCTGAAGTTACATACCAGTGTGTAAGGCAGTGTTGTAATATCATCATCACATGTGAACATAGAAATAATGTACAGAGCCGTTTTTCTATCATGACCCAATACACTGTTCTCTGTAGTCATGCCCAAGAACACACAATGCTGTGGATATGTAGTCTCTCTACAATGACTGCTTGAATCACACAACAAAAACGAGTGTGTCACATGACCATCTGGGCAAGCAAACAAGTTCTGTTGTGTTTGTGTCAAGGTGGATGGTGGTGGGTGTAAGTAAGGAAACTTAATCATTTGGACAGGAATTGTACTTCCTGACTGCAGCGGTGTTTCACACACTAGTTCTGAGGAACGCGTGACCTTGTGATTACTACGTTTAAGCACCATGTCTTTAATAGATAAAGTCATTAGTTCCTTTGATGGCATATACAGACTTTCAAGCCAGAAGTGATTTATATTGTAAATCAATGAGTTATCTGACCATTTACGAACCATGCTGTACATAAAAATTGAAGAACCCCAGCCTGCAAGGCCACCTGTAATAACATAAAAGCTGTATCTATTTTTAAAGATATACAGAAAGTCGTTTTGTTCTTTTCTTGTTTTTAGTGAAACCACTTTTCCACCCATTTTCATACACGTACGTAATACTTCTTGAGGACGCAATTCTTTACTTACTGCAACATATTGGAAACACTTGTTATGTGACGCTACCAAACCCTGACAACCAGGACTGCTGAAGGGACAGTGTTCTGTTTCATCCCGTCCATCTTTACATTCTCTTTTCAAGTTACAGTCCAGGTGGTGCTGAAAACTGGAGTAGGTATTTACAGAACAGTTGAACATATCACTGGGTAGTTTGTCAGGTTGATCATATTTGGAATGAAAAGAAAACATCATTTTCTGTTCATAAATACCTCTTACTGTTGTACCACAAACATGAATCTGAAGACTTGATGTTGGGAAGACAGTTGCTGGTGTGTCATATTTATTGTACACAAATGAAATGTTTTGGTAGTCTGCGTTTGATTCTCTGTATATCAGCTGTAAACAAGGACGTGCATAATTATGTCTATAGATTGTCTGAAAACTAACCATGATGACTGATTGAAGAGGGGCTTTCAATTCTTCATAAATGTTAATAGAGTGTGAATTTCTACCTACCATAGTAGGCAATATAACGTACCCAGAATGTGCTGATGTACATGCCATGATAAAGCTGTACATACTGATTATCTCTAATTTGATTTTAACAGCAGGGAAATGTTGACTAATAAAAATTAGTTGGTTTGTATATAAGTCAAACACAATTTCTTCAGGTGAGTGAAGGCTGCATTCAACACTGTAAATTCCATAGAAAGAATTAACAATATACATGTGTGCTTGCCACAGACGGGACTCACACCAGTATGCTAATCTTTGGATATATACACGTGCAAGCATACCAGTTGGCACTTCCATTCGTAAACGACAGTAAATAGTTGAATGACCACACATGCCATAAACTACTCCATGATATTTGGGAAACTTTAGCCAGGAATCCCGGCAGTTTGACACATTTTTATGTAGGACTGTAACGTTTGTTTTGTCATAAAAATATTCTACCCCTGGACACATGTCACTGATATTTAGCAGACTGATCGAGTTCTTGGTGTAATTATTGTCAATGTCTGTTTGGTGTATATTGATCAAAGCTTTGACCAAAACAATGTACAACATTAAACCAAATACTGACACAAGTGGCTTTTGATCTATGGTACAGATTCTACAAGGTCTGGACGTTTGTACAATAGCCATGAGATATCTGCAAAGTAAACAAAACATCACCCTGTCTTTTGTTTGATATTAAGTCTTTTGTCCCTAATAGGCACAATTAGAAACATTTTCTACAGTACAAGTGTGCTGGCCTCAGAATATCATAGAATAACTTCCGACATTACCAGTACAGTGGAGTCACAGGGATTAGCTGATTAGCTGGGCTGTTATGAATAAGATTGTCTGACAGAGTTTGGCTGTAAACAGCTGCTTTAGACGAGAAAGGGGGGGGGGGGAGTAAGTGTTTGATTATTATGCCATTTATAGGAAGGCATATCTTGATACAAGGATCTCACCACTCACCAAAGCAGTCACCCAACAAAGACCAAAACTCCAGGGCACAAAACAGACGCAAATTGTGAAGTGAAGGACAGAAGGGAACAGGGGTAAAAAAGTGGGTATGTAAAGGGAAAATCACTGCTGGACAAAAAGGTTTGCCGTCAAGGCAGATTGAAGGAAACAAGAGTATGTGACTGTCGAATACATGGGGAAAGATTGTTCTATTTGTATGCACCAGACACAGAAAAAGAGTTGTGACCGACTGTGGTAATCAGCATCGTGGAATGAATAAATGGCCAGTATCAGAGGCAAAATGGAGAGGTCAGGCAAAGGTGTACATTTGGAGCTGGTCATAAAACTAACAGACTGTCGTACAAATGATTAGGTACATGGACATCGGCGCTGGTGACATCACAAAAGTAACAGTACATGGATACTGACACTGGTGACATCACAAAAGTAACAGTACATGGATACTGACACTGGTGACATCACAAAACTAACAGACTGTCGTACAACTCATTAATTACATGGACATTGACACTGCTGACATCACAAAGCTAACAAACTGTCTTATAACTGACGGAGTACATGGACATGGTAACTGAACGTGCGAAAAAGTCATTCAACGGTAAGAAATTTTAACGATCTATTTTGTCTTGCAATAGTGAGATGGAAGCCATGAGTAAGGCAAATGAGGGCTCTTTCCTTCTCTCTTGGTCTGGTAGCCTGTGTCTGTAGCATGATTACTGGCTACTTTTGTAACGGGGGCGTATCATACCCAGCTGAAAAGCAGGATAGGCTGTGTCTGGTGCATTTCCCATCAATCACTCAACACAAGTGAATTCTCTCACTTCTCAGGTAGACACACCTCTTTTTTTCTATTATACATATATGCACATAAAAAAATATGTTTGCATAACCAAAAGCAGTGGTTCATATTTTCATAAGCTACATGTTGATCTTGACATCACACGTAATTAGAAAATCAACACGAAGTCAGAACTGTAGTTCATTTAGTAGTACAGCACATAGCAAGCATAGTGCGCGAAAAATTAACGCACACAGCTCTCTGTCTCTGTCTCTGTCTCTGTCTCTCTTTTTCTTCTTCTTCTTCTTCTTCTTCTTTTTTTTTTTTTTCTTCTTCTTCTTTTTCTTCTTCTTCTTCTCATTCTTCTTCTTCTACATCATCAGTGGACATGATTTTTCCTTCGACAATCACAGGAGGAATGCAGAGAACAGCAAAAGCCCCTCTACATCGCTGTCATTGACCTCAGCAAGGTCTTTGTCCTAGACAGCAGGTTTGGACTTTTTCAAATTTCTCCTGAAAATAGGATGCCCCCAAAGCTGTACAGCCTGATTAGATTATTCCATGACGATATGAAGCAACCATCCAGTACGAGGACAGCATGCTAAACCTTTGACGTCAAAAGCTGCGTCAAGCAAGGCTGTGTCTTTGGGTCCACACTGTTTGGCATTTTCTTCTCCATGCGCCTGGTGCATGTATTTGTGACTGCAACGGAAGAAATGTACCTACACACCTGATCTGATCGTCTATGTTATCTGTCTGCCTTTAAATAGATTGTTTGACACCTGGATTGTGGGGATTGGGAGGGACAGGTGTATGTGTTATGCTATGTCTTTTTTGCGTGGGTTTGTTTTTGTTTGTTTGTTTTTCGAAATGAATTGTTCTGTCTGCAGTTCAGGATGCACTTTGCTCTACATCCGTGCGTACTTTTCTTTATCTGTGAATGTGGAAGTGCACAATCAAAATGAGATGGGATTTCATAGCGTCGATTAGAAAGCAGTATCTAAAAATTGTATTCATTTTTCACAATTCCAAAGGCTTGATGTTGCGTTTCTTGACTAGGAATGTTCTAGTGCCGACGTCTCTCTGTTTCAAGTTTATCTGCTCTATTCGTTAGCAACGTAATGTTATTCTGTGTTTAGCATTTTAGCAACGTGTCACGTAAGGTTGCTTCTTTTGATTCGGTTTGGTTCATCTAGTTTGTTTTTCTTCCCAGACTCATTTACTTCATTGTTCTCGTGTCACTATCCCTGCTGATGTTGATGCTTTAGTGAGATATCAGTGGACTACGTACTGCACTGATGTACTGACATGGCAGTCTCCCTCCTCTATTATTTTAAGAGCAGCAACATTCTCTGTTATGGACTGTTTGCGCTATATCAATAGAATCGTTATCATTACTATTATCATTACTGCATCATAATCATTTTCATCATTATTATCATCATTCTCATATAAGTATTACGATCGTCATTATTGTAATTATCAGTATTTTTATCATGTTCAGAGAAACCAATTTGAGAAATCTGGAAGACTGCCCTGGGATAAAGGTTAGAGAAAAAATGGTAAACAACATTCGTTACGCATATGACACAGTGCTAATTGCAGAAAAATGAAAAAGACATACGAAACCTTGTAAATATAACAGAAATGGAAAGCAAAAATAAAGGGCTAAAGCGAAAAAGCAAGATGACTGAAGTCATGGTAATCAGTAAAAAAAAAAACCACAAGAATCCCCTCATGGAAAATAACAGCAAACAGAACTACTTTGAAACACGTTGATAAGTTTAAATATCTGCGACTGGTCATCTCACCAGATGGCAAATGCACATCAGAAATAGCCAGCAGAACAAACCGAGCCAAAACAGCATTCAAGAAGATGAAATACGATTATACCAACAAATGCCACAGGAAGAGAGCTCTTGAAGGAGGCAGACACAAAAAGATCATTAAAAAAGAAGAAAAGGAAAAGACAAGCAACATTTATAGGACATTTTATGAGGAAAGAGAAATTGGAGCACCTGGTCACAACAGGAAGCTGGGGGAAAGAGAACACCAGGTAGACCCAGAGAGAAAATATTGGACGGACTTGCAGGGTGGCTGAGGACAGAGAGGATGGGAGATGTACTTGAAGTGACAGGGGATAGATTCGTGTGGAGAGTCATGATCGCCAACGCCATGCAGCAGGACACGTGATGATTATGATTATCATTTTATCATAATTATTGGCATTATCCTTTTATCACTCCAACACACCTCCAAACCCACCAAGAGGTCACACTGACAGCATGGCATGAAAGACCACAGAATGTAGAACAATTTTTTTAATGTTATGATGATGAGAATGAAAATGATGAAAGAGATGCCACGCAGCTCTGTTTGGGATTGGGGCTGAGTAGATTTCTCCATGTCTGTGAGGGTTTTGGTCAAGTGTACTTCCAGTAAGTTGCCATTGCTTTCTGGAAACTCACTGTGCATACTTTGCAAAGGCCCCGTCTATTGTTTTAACCCTGCAGGAAGCTGGTGGATAGAGTGAGGGAGTGAAAGGGTTACATTTTTCTTGTGGTAGCATGGTTGACAATGTAGGATGGTGTCAGGCAAGCTGCAGGAGTCAAAAGGGTTAAGTTTTTCTTGTGGTAGCAGAACAGTTGCAGAAGGGTAAATTAGAAAATATCAAAACAGAGATGGAAAGGCTCAACATTGGTATTTTAGGACTAGGGGAAGTGAGATGGAATCGGGCAGGCATGATAACATCAGGGGAATATACAGTGATATACTCTGGTGGTAACGCACATGAAAGAGGAGTAGGCATCATGATGGACAAAGACAAATCAAAAGCAGTTACGGGATACTGGGCTGTCTCCGACAAAGTTCTACTGGTCAAGTTGGGAGGCAAACCATTTGATATCAACATCAATCAGGTGTATGCACCAACATCCGCAAGTACTCAGGAAGACATCGACAACTTCTACGAAGTATTAGAGATGGCCAAAGCTCAATGTAAATCACAAGAAGTTACTGTAATAATGGGAGATTTTAATGCTAAAGTGGGACAAGATAGGGTGGAGGCTACAGTTGGACCTCATGGCCTTGGTACGCAAAATGAAAGGGGTGAGAAACTTGTAGAAAGGGCACAGATGAATGAGTTCATAGTAGGAAACACCTGGTTTGAGCAGCCCAAGAGAAGAAAATGGACTTGGATGAGTCCAGGAGATAATACCAAACATCAGATTGACTACATCCCGATCAACAAAAGATTTAGAAATTCTTTACTGTCAGCAAAAAACACTACCAGGCGCAGACTGCAACAATGACCACAATCCTGTATTGGGAAGACTTAGACCGAAATTGAGGAAAAGGAAACAGACCAAAAGCAACATCAAATTAAACCTTGGACTCTTAAAGCCAGATGAAGTGATACGTAAAAATAATTAATGTACATGTTCAAAACAAATTCAGTGATCTGGAAGACGTTGGTGACAGTGAGCAACAATGGACAAAGTTGAGAAATTCGATAAATGAAGCTTGTGAAGAAATCCCTAAGGTAGATAGAAGAACAAAAAAGAGCTGAATGACTAATGAAACTTTAGGCTTGATGGAGGAAAGAAGGAAGGCAAAGAGAAACGAGGAGATCTACAATAAGATAAACAAGGAGATCAGGAATAGGTGCAATGAAGCTAAGGAAACTTGGCTGAAAACTAAGTGCAAAGAAATGGAAGACCGACACAAAACGGATCCTCAGGGTATGTACAGACGAATTGAAGAAATTGTCCACAGGAAAAATACATATCTACATCAACTGGTTGCTTGAAATCGAAAGATGGCACGCTTATCATGGGAAAAGACAAAATATTAGACAGATGGGGAGAGTACATTAAAGACCTTTTTGAGGATGACAGAAACGAAGAACACATTATAAAAAAGAACTTTGAAGGACCACCCATAATGAAAGATGAAGTTAGAGCGGCACTGAAAGATGAAACAAGGAAAAGCCACAGGATCAGACAACATTACTACAGAGATGATTGAAGCCATGAAGGAATTTGGCACAGAAAAAATAACAGTCCTCCTAAATGAAATTTACGACACTGGAAAAATCCCCAAAGATATGTCAAAATCAATTTTCATTACACTTCCAAAGAAGACAGGGGCTATAGAATGCGAATTCCATCGCACTATCAGTTTGATGAGTCATGTAACAAAATTCCTGTTAAGAATAATCATGATGAGGACAAGGAATAAAATCAAAAGAGAAATAGCAGAAGAACAGTGTGGATTTGTGGAAGGGAAAGGAACTATTAATGCCATATACATCCTAAGAACTATCATAGAGAGGTCAATTGAGATGAATAAGGATTTGTATTTATGCTTTGTTGACTACACCAAGGCTTTCGATCGGGTAAGACATGAGGAATTGATCAACCAAGTGGAGAGACTCAATGTTGATGGAAAAGATCTACGAATAATCAGAAATATGTACTGGGAACAAACAGCTGCAATGAGAATAGAAAACAATGTAAGCTCTTTCCAAAACATCAAAAGAGGAGTCAGACAGGGTTGTGTTTTGTCACCAGTTCTGATTTTACTTTACAGCGAAATCATCATGAGAAAGCCAGAAGAAGACTCTGAATTAAAGGCTGGAGGGAAAATGATAAACAACATTCGATACGCAGATGACACCGCGCTAATTGCAGAAAATGAAAGGGACCCACAAAAACTTGTGAATATACTAGAAATAGAAAGCAAAGGTAAGGGGCTGGAACTAAACAGCAGGAAGACTGAAGTCATGGCAATCAGCAAAAAAACATGAAATCCCCTCATGCAAAATAACAGCAAATGACACAACCTTGACACAGGTTGATAAATTCAAATACCTGGGAACGATCATTTCATCAGACGGCAGATGCACATCAGAAATAGCCGGCAGAATCGGCCAAGCCAAAACAGCATTCAAGAAGATGACAAGCATTCTTACCAACAAATGCCTATCAATCAAAACCAGGAAGAGAGTTCTTGAATGTTATATAGAAGCAATACTGTTGTACGGTTGTGAGGCGTGGACAGTCAACAAGCAAAGCCAGAACAAGATTGAGGCAGCCAAGATGTGGTTTCTAAGAAGAATGTTGAGAGTTCCATGGACAGCAAAGAAAACAAACGAGACAGTCTTGATGGAGGCAGATACAAGTAGATCACTCATAAGGAAGATTAAGAAAAGACAGGCAACATTAATTTTATAGGCCATTTTCTGAGGAAGGGGGATTTGGAGCACCTGGTCACAATGGGAAAGCTGGAGTCAAAGAGAGCACCAGGTAGACCCAGGGAGAAAATGGTGGACGGACTTACAGAGTGGCTGGGGACGAGGAGGGTGGGGGTGATGCTAGGGGCAACGAGAGATAGAGACAGATGGAAGTCCACGATCGCCAACGCCATGCAGCAGTGCTCCCGATGATGATGATGATGAGCATGGTTGACAATGCAGGATGCTGTTGGGCAGGCTGCAGGAGTCAAAAGTGTGAAGGAAAGAATCATCTGCCCATGACCGTGAACATGAAAACCAGTTCTGAAGATACTGCAGCTGCTTTCTGGATTCATCCATCCGCTGCTACCAGGACTGTGGTGCGTGGTGTGAGGGTGGAGTTGTGTATTGGTGTTCTTGCTCGCCAAGACAGACCTGGCATTGGGTTATGTTGAGACATTTCAAACAGAGTATGGGCACCACCTCATATTGCACCAATCTCCCCTCTGGGACTACCAGTTTCAGTTTCAGTTTCAGTTTCTCACGATGTCACTGTGCTCGGAATGAATTCCATATGCACTAACGTCACAGGTGCCATTTGAAGGACAAGATCCAGAATGATCACGGCACAAACCTTAAGCCTACACATAAAGCCACGAGCTGGCCAGGTCCTGCGGTCTTACTTAGATAGGTTCATATCCTAGGGGTCAATGGGGAGTGAGGTGGCAGAGACCTCAACTTTTCCTGGGGCCAGCACCACGAGGGCAGCACCCATCCCTCTCCCTCGCTTCAAATTCATATTCATATGCACATTTCTTTTACTGAGACTTCAGAAAGGCCAGAAGACTAATTGGTCTTCAAGGGGTGGGACCTGGGAAATCAACGTATCTCTCTGTTGATTTTTACCAAGGCAGCCGGGCAATGCCCTACTCTACACGATTTCCAACTGCTGTGGGATTTTTAGCGTGGACAGCCAAAAGGCACATGGGCCTGGCTCGTTTTTCATCCCATTCCAAAGGACTAGACGTTCTCTTCGATTTTCCAACCAAACTGAGGAGAACATTTTAGGCTTGTACAGGAAACGAAGCCCAGAACCTCGAGTTAAGTTATTGGCAGGCAAACGTCTGAATCATTCTGTCACTCTCCTGGACTGTTACCATTTGAATAATACTCTAATTCACAGCTAACCCTCGTATCTGTAGGCTTAACTGTATGTTTACTTCTTTCATAGCACATTCTGCCATCAACCAGGCTTGAGATATACAGACACCTGCAATGCATCGTCAATAATGGGTCTGTAAAGTGGATGGGACTACGCTGTGTGACCTCAGCATTCCCAACATTCTTTAAACACGCTCAACTCTGCTAAGAAGCTGGAAGGGGCAGATATTTTGCCAGTGATTATGGTTTGAACCCACAACCTCACATTATGCTGACCACTTCACCATGTTGACTGGTAGCTCAATGCAATTTAATAACGTCTGGCTTTGCTTCATCTAGCATAGTATACATGTACTGTGTGGTCGTGGTCTTGATTCTGGATGTCTGAAAGACCAATAGCATCTACGCATGGATAATTATACAGACGCAATGGGCCATTCAGCCGTATCCATCATTGACCTGCATAGTAAACATGTTAGTGCAGCTTTTAAATTGTTATTTACTTGGTTTGATTCATTTCATTACTTCTATTTTATCTTGAGAAATATCTTTGTGCAGAGAGTACATCTGTGTCATAGGTATTCAGTATAAACAACACATAAAGCCTTGTGCTCTGAGATATAATTATGTGAAGACTGGCTGTCACTTGGATTCAGACACTGATAGTTTCACTAAAACAACAGAGTGTAGCTACCGTCAGTAGTTAGTTGCTCCTGTTTAAGTCAATGCTAAAGAAGATCATCGTGTAACTCACAAAGTCAGATTACTGAATGAAGTGCAGTGAAGTTCTTTTGTCTCTTTCTCGTAAACAGTATCAGTCAAACATCGATCAATGCAACAAAGAAACAAACATTCTGAACACACTGCTTGATCTCATTACCAACTGTACAAGAGCTGTTTTCGTTCGACAGATATAGCTCTCACAAAGATCAAGTGACATGACATCCCGCTGTTTTCAAATGATTTATTGTCCTCTACCTAAGAGAACTCGTGACTTCTAAGATCACAAACATTGACGAATCTCAATGAAAATAAAAATTTATTACCTCTGTTTATTTTCAGATTTAAAATTTCTACCATCTTCATTTGAAATAAATCACAGCAAGACAAACTACCGTCACCCCCACCACCACCATAGCAACAACCACTACCATTTTCACTGACTACCATCACAGGTCAGTAATTTATGGTAAAGCCATAGTAGCGTTGTCCGCCGTACGTCAACTGAGTATACTGTTTATATAGCTGTGATCATGAAAATGATGTTTAGTCATTCAGATCTACGTTTCTGAACAATTCCCTCCTGTGCCGTGTACATATACAAACCCGCTAAAGATTTGTCATTAAGGAGACCTTTAATAAGAGTGAGTATATTGAGAATTGTTAAGATGTCACTGTGATAGAACTTTTAGGAACTTTTACTTCACACTTTTAGCTGATATGTGGATTAATATTTGCTCAGATTTAATACTCACACTTCTTAAAAGATTCGTCGACTGAAACTAGTATCTCATGCTTGACTTTTTTTCTGAATTTCAATCAGCATATTATGTGATTTTCGAATGATCATTGAGAAATGTTGCTGTGTCCATTTGCTGTCTGACTGATGCACAGTGAGGTCTTGTCTGTGAGGGGCTTGTGCAGTTCACACAGACACGACACGACACGACACAACGGAGCACAGCACAACACAACATAAAACACAGCACACAACACAGCAAAACAACAGCACAGCACAGCACAGCACAGCACACACAAAAACATAAACACAACACACACAGCACAGCACAGCACACACAAACAAGCACAGCACAACACACACAAGCACAGCACACACAACATGCAGCACAGCACAGCACAACACAGCACAGCACAGCACAACACAACACAACACAGCCAGCACAACACAAACAAGCAGCACAGCACAACAGCACAGCACCACACACACAACACAACACAACAACACAACACAGCACAGCACAGCACAACACAAACACAACACAGCACACACACACAAACACAACACAACCAGCACACACAAACCAACACAACACAGCACAGACAGCACAGCACAACACAACACAACACAATACAACACACACAGCACAGCACAGCCAACAAAACAAACAACACAGCACAGCACAGCACAGCACAGCACAACACAACACAGCACAGCACAGCACAGCACAGCAAACACAACACAGCACAGCACAGCACAGCACAGCACAACAAAACAAACACAATACAACACAACACAGCACAGCACAGCACAGCACAACAAAACACAACACAACACAACACAGCACAGCACAGCACAACACAACGCAACACAACACAACACAACACAGCACAGCACAACACAACGCAACACAACACAACACAACACAACACAGCACAGCACAGCACAACAAAACATAACAGAACACAACACAACACAGCAGAACCACACGTGCGCACACACACACACACACACACACACATACACACACACATACACACACACACACACACACACACACACACACATACACACACACACACACACACACACACACACACACACACACACACATATATATATATACACACACACACACACACACACACACACACACACACACACACACGTATATATACACACACACACACACACACACACACATACACACACACATACACACACACACACACACACATACACACACACACACACACACACATACACACACACACACACATATACACACACACACACACACACACACACACTGTCTCATTATCTCCTGTGTTGTAGCTAGTCTGGAGGTAAAACTTTAATCAGGTGTGATGCTGTGGAGACCGTGCAGTCATAATGTGCAGGTAAGAAAGGGTTTTGTATAGGGAGGGGTGTGAATTTGAACTGTGATTGTAGATTCAGGTTGACGTTCATACTGCTTATAGCCCAGCCGACTACTAGAGCCATATCAGGGCTAACATCACATTGAAAACGACATCCAAGTTTGAGTAAAAAGACAACAGTTAAAAATCAAGCTCATCGTTAATCTTCCAAGTCGAAAATGCAAGTACAGAACAATCTACTCACACGTAAAATCATATCGGATGAAATCTATTTGTTTCTTGTAAATACTGGAAATTACATCTGGAGGGACGTCTCTGTAGAGGTTCTTCAAGGAGTCTGATGCGTAGTTGTTATGTCTCAAATCGTGCAGGTCTAAGCATTCAACAAGAAGGTGTCTGATGCTCAACTGCTTGTCGCATGATATAGACCACGGTGTTTCTTAATTTTTCAAAAGTACGAATGAGTGTAAGATGTGTGTAACGTACATAACATTGTCTTTTCCAACGGTTACCTAAAGCAGATGGAAGAATCTCTTTCAGGTTGGCCGGGGAGGATTTGGAAAAGTTGTTGTCTGTGGGATGACGGAATGTCTGACACAGTTCTACATAAAACGACTTGTAGGCCAGTGAACTGGTATAGATTTTACGGAAGGAAGCAAGATCAAAACAGACTTTCGATGTTTTCAAGGTCCATGGTGGGCTGGAGAAGTCTAAAACAACTGCTAAACATATATCTGCATTTTGCATATGAGGACTGATACAGATCTGTAAAAGAGGAGTGACTTTCAGATATTTTTCAAACTGGGTTTGAACTTTGGGGTTGAGGACAGTTTTAAACAGAAAGTTAATATTAATTTCAGTCTACAGTTGGACAGGGAGGGTTCCTCTGCGTCCACGTAATAACTGTAGACAGGAGTTGTTCTGAATGTACCAAGACAGACGCCCAGCCTTGGATGGTGAATGGGATCCAGTAGTTTAAGGTAGGATGATCTTTCAGAGCCAGACACTGCGCAGCCATATTCCAGTTTAGAGCGAATTAAAGCCTCTGCACATGTGAAACAGTGTTTTCTTGTTGGCACTGCAGTCTGTATGAGCTACGAGTTGAAGAAATTAAGAGCTTTCTGATATGGCGTTTTAAGATGTGGGATATGACTGAGGAAATTCAAGTTTTGATCAAAGATCAACCCCAGAAATGTATCTTCTTTTACAGCTGAAATGGTGGACTTTCCCAGATGGATTTCTGGATCTGTAAAGAATTGTCGGAGGTTATGATTGTGGATACACTATGTTTTGGTTGCAAAAAAAGTAAAAACTATATATCTGCCTACTGTTGGATTCTATCTACACACAGCTGCAGCCATCACTGAACGCCTGCATAGAATAGACGCTTCAAGTTGCATATACCGAAAAATCATCCACAAACAGGGAACAGTCAGAGCCCCACTGTACAGACTTGACTATATTCCTGATCTTAATACTGAACAGTACAGTGCAGATGAGAGAATGCTCCCTTGTGGTACAGCCAGCACTTGCTCTTGAATGTAGGAGAGAGTAGTACCAACTCGCACTTGAAACTGCTGCTCAGCTAAAAACATCTGGAAACATACAGGGGTAAGTGATCCTGAAAACCCACATCATGTAGATCCATAAATATTCGTGATTTCCATGTGGTATCATATGTTTCTCTAAATCAAAAGAAAATGGCCACTACATGCTGTTTGTTCAGAAATGCATTACGGATTGCCGTTCAAAGCGGATTAAATGGGCCACTGTGGAATGCTACTTGCGAAAACTGCATTGTTCCTCTGTCATTCTCCAGTTTCCATAGGAGTCTGTTGTTGACCTTTGTTTCCCATCATTTTGCAATGACAACTCGTACGACTATTGGGCGATAGTTGGAAATATTGGACAGATCTTTTCCAGATCAAGGTAGAGGGATAATCAGGGCTTTCAGTCACGAAGGAGGAAAGAATCTTGTCATCTATATGTAACTGTACACTTGTAAGAGGATTTCTAACCATTTTTCCTGGAGATACCTCAGACGTTTGTAATAGATATCGTCAAGAGAAGCGTCAGAGCAAGTCAGAAGAGCAGCTTTTAATTTGGATAAGGTCAGTGGAACATTGTATTCTTCAGTGGTATTGGAGACAGAGTTACAGGCTGTCTTTTCTTTGGGGGATTTGTGTTTAAGGAAAAGCACCAGTTTGTTGGCCGAGGAAGAGTTGGTTTCAGTGGTGGAAGCTAACAAGTTAGAAACTATTTTTTTCAGTAATCAGAGAATCTGACAGTTTGAGGTGGTTGACCTAGGGAAATGTGTTTTTCTTTTCAATTTTTGAAAAAAATAAATGTTCACTCTTTTTTCTTTAGACTTCGGGGCATCATGTATCACCAGACAGGTCCTGACATGGAACCCGCAAGGGAAGAGAAAGAACGGCCTGCTAAGAAACACCCGGCAAAGAGACATTCAAGCAGACACAGGGAGGATAGGACTCGCCTGGAAACAGCTAGAGGAAAAAGCACAGGACAGAGGATTATGAAGGTCTCTTGTTGATGGCCTACATGCCAAGAGGGGTGAAGGGCCTAACTATTACTAATTCACGCAAAATCATCAAAGCACTGTCACACTGTGTGAAGCAAACAGGGGCTGAAGCAAGACGTGTTAGTTCGCTTTCACTTTCTGGTTGTTAACTTCACTTCAATCATTTAATAAACACAACCACAGTTTCTTTAAAAAAATCTGAGTTGCAAACAATGAACATATTTATCAACCACAGCACAGACCGCCAACATTTCTGTAAGAATCACATAATTTGTTTGCTGTTCATTCGTATAATGGTGCCGGGATTCTGTCTAACAGATCTATAAAACCAATACTGGTTAAAGCAATCCTTATTGGTTGAACAACAAGTGTATGGAGGGTTACCTGCCAGTAAAGAGAATGTAAACTTCATTATGCCATATACCACTCGGTATGTTACCATGCAACTAAAAGCTTGTGCGGCTCAGTGTATATGGGCTGATTAAATCCATAAAAAAAACAAAGCTGGTCACGATATATTGTACACCATCTCTTTCTGACATTGTAAAGCAGTTTACACATAATGGTTATGATCTTAAGAATGGGTCGTGCAATTTATGTAACCATAAATCTCCATCTTCCAAATCAAACACCGCTGTGGATACAATAGTCAGGAATGTTAGTACAATCTTTGTACTCAAAATGATTTGCCAGTACCAGAGCTACCTTTTAAAAAATGAAACTTAGATCAAGTGTGCGTGATGAGATTTTCAAAAGAAGAGCAGATAAGAATGGAAGAGACATGAGTAGAAATGATAAGATCCATTGGATGGTTGGAACAACGCCTGCCAACCATTATATCACACAACAGTGGATCAAACGATCAGAACATATTATCAGGATGCCAGTCAATCAGCCAGCTCTGTCAGCTTACAACACCAGATGCTACGAATTCAACACCAGAGAAAGACCATGACAATGCAGGACAGTACATACCTGTAGCTTGACTCTGCCTCACGTTTTTCTTCTAGCTGCTGATCAACAGACTGATCTCCCCACGAAACCTCTTGGTACAGGTAGATGAAAGCAAGTTAGTAAATGAATATCCGTTATCATTGATACACTGCTCATATAATATTATTGTAAATAAGTTGACTACAAAGGGCAAGAAATGTTTGTTATTTTCATTTTCCCAACAACTAATTCCAGATATTGAACCAGTTAGTGGTTTGCAGTGGTTGGCACAAGGAATTACCAATTGGAAGATCGTAGATTCGAATCGCATCAATCAAAATCATTGTGGCTTTCTTCGATCCCAACCAGCCCCTACCCAAACTTTAGTGTCCTATGGTCTTGTTGGGAAGAATGACGCCACATAGTCAAATCTCATCCACTTCATGGCTGACCAACACTGCATATGTCTGTATCTTTCAGGCCTGCTATCAGGGAAAAGGTCCTTAAAAATGTCTGATAATAGGGCTGTCACCACGCAATATAAATGAACGAATAGATACATAAATAAGAAAATGTGCAAGAGCTGATCCATAAGTCTTGTCAGATATGCTGCCATTTCTGAACAGTGTATAGTAAACACTTGTTATTTGTTTTGAGATAAAACACAGGCTTTGCCCTATTGAAATGCACAAAAATGAAAAGACGTTATATTCAGTCTAACAATATGACGTCACTGAAAATGTGACGCAACTTATTAGATCCTAGCATTGAGCAGCTTAGATGCTGTCTTCACATGACTCAGACTTGGAGACGGTCTGATCAAAATCCATGCGAATTTGACAGTTGTGTATAGAGACAAACGTGAGTCGTGTAGGACAGTTCGCCACAAGATCGATCGTTTTAAACTGAAAAAAAAAAACACTTGAAAAACAAGTACTGATGTGAACGTCCAAGTGAGACCCAGAATAAGAAACTTGTTCAGCTTGCAAAGAAGTTTATCCAAAAGGATTCGCATATTTCCGTTCTTGAAATAAGTGAAAAGTATGGTGTTTTAAATGGCATGGTTGAACAGCGGTGAAATCACAGCTGCCTATCATATCACCGTTAGACTATCAAAAAATATTCCATTCCGGACTGAAGTGTGCATGGTCATTGGATGTCCTATTTCAGTTATGTAAAATAAGTGACAAGACTTTGGGATCATCCCTTGTTATGATAATTTAATGTCGTGATTTCTTGCCGGTGTTAATTTTGTTCTAACAATGACTTGAAAGTGATGCTGATAATTTCGATTTCTTTATTAACCGTTCCAGTGTTGGGTCATGGATATTCACGTTGAGCCATTCATGGGAAGACTTATTCTCTAGAGTGAACTTATGTTTCAAACTTAACGAACATCTGTTTGAAAATTTATGACAAAATCTCCACACGCACAGATACACAGATGTACAGTACGTATATAACTGACATCATCGCTTTATTAAAAAAACAATACTGAATGGAAGAACCAGAAAAAGACGCTCACCATCATTGTCATACTTTCTAAACTATAAAACCCTAACATCGTATTAATTTGTTGGAATGAAAAAGAGGGTTTCGTGATCCAGAATTATCGTTTTATGGTCTGAGATCACTGTAACTCTTTCTTTTCGTCTTCCAGATTCTCTTTCAGATCGTCACAGCCAAACCATCAACCTACGATATAGAATTTGTGTTATTTGTGTGCTAACCATCAGCAGTGTTTTACTTTGTTGTGACACATACAGCGACAGATTGTCTGAGAGACTGACCCCACATGAAATAATGTTCTTACGAAATAACAAAAGAAATCAGTGTATGGTACATGATGCGTAGTGTGCTGGATTTGTTTGAATTTTTCCTATGCAAATCTTATGTTCAGTTATTAACTCCTAACATTATTTTTACAGATGTATATGAATCAAGATCTTGTTACTGACAGTGAGTCAAACAATGACACAACAAACTCTGTAAAAACAAGTTATACCACCAAAACGTGTTAAGGCACAATCACGGAGGACAGACCACATAAAAGTGACCTCCTTCAGGGATCCCACGATGATCACTACACCAGGAAAGAAGAGAATCTAATATACACACCTCACTTTCCTTTGGATGAGTGGCCTCACCATCATCCACCCAGAAAGTAAGTGAGTCTCTGCTATACTCAATACATTCCTCAAATAATGTTATTCTTAAGTCCCTTACTTTGACAGCCAAGAAATGTGAATGTATTTGTTCAATTACTTACATTTTTCTACAAGTGAGTCTCAGGATAAGACTTTTGCCATGTAATATAAATTACTGAATGAATAAAAACGAAAGAGCTTTTTCCACACATTTCTATAACTAACAGATAAATCCAATAACAGATTGAAAGTGATACTGGTACACTTGGATTTATGTTTACTTAACTATTTTAACTTGTTTACGATGATGTATTCATACGTAGGCCTACTTTTTTCAAGAGTGAATATACATTCAAACTTAGCAAAGGTCCGATTAAAAACTTAGGAGAAATTCTCCACATACACACATCAGATTGGTGTACAGTATACGTGTGACTGACATCGCTTCGTTTAAAAATCAATAGTGAGCGGTAGCAACAAGAAAACAGACACTCGCCATCATTATCATACTTTCTAAACCCCATAAACTGCTAACAGTATTTCAGCTCGTCAAAATGGAGAAATGTGTTCCGTGATTCATGTGTAAACAGGATTTTCTGTGATGATTATAGCTTTTATTGTAGTCTTCCAAGTCGTCTTTCAGGTCGTTACAGCCAGTATATCAACCTGCCATGTAGAAATGTCGGTATTTCTGTGCTCACCATCAGCAGTGTGCTACTTTGCAGTGACACATACAGCAACAAACTGTCTTAGGACTGATCCCACATGAAATAATGTTCTCGCGGAATTACAAAAAAAAAAATATATATATATATATATATTTAACGCTCAGCAAATTAGAGCGAACCAATCAATTGTGAAAATTGGATGCTGTTCATGTTCGTGACAATTGCTGGGGAAACGCCGAGGAGGTCAAGATCATTCGTAACATCAGCCCTCAGAGTCAGGGTTCTGCCTTGTCCACGTCGAAGGTTGACACGGTCGCTGAGGTTGGCAGACAATATGTCACCCAGGGGAGTGGGACACCTTGTCTGCATTCGAAGACAATATGTCACCCAGGGGAGTGGGACACCTTGTCTGCAGTCTCAGTTGGCGTCTTCGAAGCGTGTTGCTCAAGAGTGAGAGCTTAGTCCGAGAGTAGAGCGCCTTGGTGGAGATTTTCTCTGGTCAGTAGATGCCGAGTGCCGAGCGGATCATACGCTGATGAGAAGAGTCGATCAACTTCGAGAGTTTCGGTCAGAGGTATGGACTCGAGACCGTAGCATACGATGCTCTCTATTGCTGCCTTGAAAAGTCTAAT
>JAPXFY010003677.1:0-20706 GCA_030674185.1 Monoplex corrugatus | reverse complement strand
ATGTGTTATCATCAAAATGGATTTCTCAGCACACCATGATGAACAAAGGTCGAAACTTCATGTATCTTGAATGATGATTCTATGGTGTATTATATAAAAATATTCAATGTGTAACTTTTATGTGATTTACATGAGTTAGCCATTCTCTAATCTTCGCATGAGTTGTCAATTGTGTCTTGATATCTTGCAGGGGGATACACCTGGTATTTGTATCTAATGTGTATGCACAATTTATTCCAGCAATTCGGACACAGTAGTACCATTGCTTTTGCATTTGTTCCTGTAATGTGTATTCATATCCCGTGTGCAATGGTGTATTCAGTATATACCATTTGATGACATTGGGTGTATTCTATCAACCAGTATACCATGGTGTATTCGTATCAGACATGATGACAATGTGTTATTCAGTATCAGACCAGTGATGACAATGGTGTATTCAGTATCATACCAGTGATGACATGGTGTATTCAGTATCAGACCAGTGATGACAATGGTGTATTCAGTTATCAGCCAGTGATGACAATGGTGTATTCAGTATCAGACCAGTGATGACAATGGTGTATTCAGTATCAGACCAGTGATGACAATGGTGTATTCAGTATCAGACCAGTGATGACAATGGTGTATTCAGTATCATACCAGTGATGACAATGGTGTATTCAGTATCATACCAGTGATGACAATGGTGTATTCAGTATCAGACCAGTGATGACAATGGTGTATTCAGTATCAACCAGTGATGACAATGGTGTATTCAGTATCAGACCAGTGATGACAATGGTGTATTCAGTATCATACCAGTGATGACAATGGTGTATTCAGTATCAGACCAGTGATGACAATGGTGTATTCAGTATCAGACCAGTGATGACAATGTGTTATTCAGTATCAACCAGTGATGACAATGGTGTATTCAGTATCATACCAGTGATGACAATGGTGTATTCAGTATCATACCAGTGATGACAATGGTGTATTCAGTATCAACCAGTGATGACAATGGTGTATTCAGTATCATACCAGTGATGACAATGGTGTATTCAGTATCAGACCAGTGATGACAATGGTGTATTCAGTATCATTACCAGTGATGACAATGGTGTATTCAGTATCAGACCAGTGATGACAATGGTGTATTCAGTATCAGACCATGATGACAATGTGTTTTCATATCAGACCAGTGATTACAATGGTGTATTCAGTATCATACCAGTGATGACAATGGTGTATTCAGTATCATACCAGTGATACAATGGTGTATTCAGTATCATACCAGTGATGACAATGGTGTATTCAGTATCATACCAGTGATGACAATGGTGTATTCAGTATCAGACCAGTGATGACCAATGGTGTATTCAGTATCATACCAGTGATTGACAATGGTGTATTCAGTATCAGACCAGTGATGACAATGGTGTATTCAGTATCATACCAGTGATGACAATGTGTTATTCAGTATCAGACCAGTGATGACCATGGTGTATTCAGTATCATACCAGTGATTACAATGGTGTATTCAGTATCAGACCAGTGATGACAATGGTGTATTCAGTATCAGACCAGTGATGACAATGGTGTATTCAGTATCATACCAGTGATTACAATGGTGTATTCAGTATCATACCAGTGATGACAATGGTGTATTCAGTATCAGACCAGTGATGACAATGGTGTATTCAGTATCAGACCAGTGATGACAATGGTGTATTCAGTATCAGACCAGTGATGACAATGGTGTATTCAGTATCACACCAGTGATGACAATGGTGTATTCAGTATCATACCAGTGATGACAATGGTGTATTCAGTATCAGACCAGTGATGACAATGGTGTATTCAGTATCAGACCAGTGATGACAATGGTGTATTCAGTATCATACCAGTGATGACAATGGTGTATTCAGTATCAGAACAGTGATGACAATGGTGTATTCAGTATCAGACCAGTGATGACAATGGTGTATTCAGTATCAGACCAGTGATGACAATGGTGTATTCAGTATCAGACCAGTGATGACAATGTGTTATTCATTATCAGACCAGTGATTACAATGGTGTATTCAGTATCAGACCAGTGATGACCATGGTGTATTCAGTATCATACCAGTGATTACAATGGTGTATTCAGTATCATACCAGTGATTACAATGGTGTATTCAGTATCACACCAGTGATGACCATGGTGTATTCAGTATCAGACCAGTGATGACAATGGTGTATTCAGTATCACACCAGTGATGACAATGGTGTATTCAGTATCATACCAGTGATGACAATGGTGTATTCAGTATCAGACCAGTGATGACCATGGTGTATTCAGTATCAGAACAGTGATGACAATGGTGTATTCAGTATCAGACCAGTGATGACGATGGTGTATTCAGTATCAGACCAGTGATGACGATGGTGTATTCAGTATCATACCAATGATGACCATGGTGTATTCATTATCAGACCAGTGATGACAATGGTGTATTCAGTATCAGACCAGTGATGACGATGGTGTATTCAGTATCAGACCAGTGATGACAATGGTGTATTCAGTATCAGACCAGTGATGACAATGGTGTATTCAGTATCAGACCAGTGATGACAATGGTGTATTCAGTATCAGACCAGTGATGACAATGGTGTATTCAGTATCAGACCAGTGATGACAATGGTGTATTCAGTATCAGACCAGTGATGACAATGGTGTATTCAGTATCAGACCAGTGATGACCATGGTGTATTCAGTATCATACCAATGATGACCATGGTGTATTCATTATCAGACCAGTGATGACAATGGTGTATTCAGTATCAGACCAGTGATGACAATGGTGTATTCAGTATCATACCAATGATGACCATGGTGTATTCATTATCAGACCAGTGATGACAATGGTGTATTCAGTATCAGACCAGTGATGACCATGGTGTATTCAGTATAAGACCAGTGATGACCATGGTGTATTCAGTATCATACCAATGATGACCATGGTGTATTCATTATCAGACCAGTGATGACAATGGTGTATTCAGTATCATACCAATGATGACCATGGTGTATTCAATATCAGACCAGTGATGACAATGGTGTATTCAGTATCACATCAATGAGGACGATGGTGTATTCAGTATCAGACCAGTGATGACCATGGTGTATTCAGTATCAGACCAGTGATGACCATGGTGTATTCAGTATCAGACCAGTGATGACAATGGTGTATTCAGTATCATACCAGTGATGACAATGGTGTATTCAGTATCATACCAGTGATGACAATGGTGTATTCAGTATGAGACCAGTGATGACAATGGTGTATTCATTATCAGACCAGTGATGACAATGGTGTATTCAGTATCATACCAATGATGACCATGGTGTATTCAGTATGAGACCAGTGATGACCATGGTGTATTCAGTATCATACCAATGATGACGATGGTGTATTCAGTATCATACCAATGATGACCATGGTGTATTCAGTATCATACCAGTGATGACAATGGTGTATTCAGTATCATACCAGTGATGACCATGGTGTATTCAGTATCATACCAGTGATGACCATGGTGTATTCAGTATCATACCAGTGATGACAATGGTGTATTCAGTATCATACCAATGATGACCATGGTGTATTCAGTATGAGACCAGTGATGACCATGGTGTATTCAGTATCATACCAATGATGACCATGGTGTATTCAGTATCATACCAATGATGACCATGGTGTATTCAGTATGAGACCAGTGATGACCATGGTGTATTCAGTATCATACCAATGATGACCATGGTGTATTCAGTATCATACCAATGATGACCATGGTGTATTCAGTATGAGACCAGTGATGACCATGGTGTATTCAGTATCATACCAATGATGACCATGGTGTATTCAGTATCATACCAATGATGAACATGGTGTATTCAGTATCAGACCAGTGATGACAATGGTGTATTCAGTATCATACCAGTGATTACAATGGTGTATTCAGTATCAGACCAGTGATGACCATGGTGTATTCAGTATCATACCAATGATGACCATGGTGTATTCATTATCAGACCAGTGATGACAATGGTGTATTCAGTATCACATCAATGAGGACGATGGTGTATTCAGTATCATACCAATGATGACCATGGTGTATTCAGTATGAGACCAGTGATGACCATGGTGTATTCAGTATCATTCCAGTGATGACGATGGTGTATTCAGTATCATACCAGTGATGACGATGGTGTATTCAGTATCAGACCAGTGATGACAATGGTGTATTCATTATCAGACCAGTGATGACGATGGTGTATTCATTATCAGATCAGTGATGACGATGGTGTATTCATTATCAGATAAGTGATGACGATGGTGTATTCATTATCAGACCAGTGATGACGATGGTGTATTCAGTATCAGACCAGTGAATACAATGGTGTATTCAGTATCAGACCAGTGATGACAATGGTGTATTCAGTATCAGACCAGTGATGACGATGGTGTATTCAGTATCACATCAATGAGGACTATGGTGTATTCAGTATCAGACCAGTGATGACGATGGTGTATTCAGTATCAGACCAGTGATGACGATGGTGTATTCAGTATCACACCAGTGATGACAATGGTGTATTCAGTATCAGACCAGTGATGACAATGGTGTATTCAGTATCAGACCAGTGATGACAATGGTGTATTCATTATCAGAGCAGTGATGACAATGGTGTATTCAGTATCAGACCAGTGATGACAATGGTGTATTCAGTATCACACCAGTGATGACCATGGTGTATTCAGTATCAGACAAGTGATGACCATGGTGTATTCAGTATCAGACCAGTGATGACAATGGTGTATTCAGTATCACACCAGTGATGACCATGGTGTATTCAGTATCAGACCAGTGATGACAATGGTGTATTCATTATCAGATCAGTTATGACGATGGTTTATTCAGTATCAGACCAGTGATGACGATGGTGTATTCAGTATCAGACCAGTGATGACAATGGTGTATTCAGTATCAGACCAGTGATGACAATGGTGTATTAATTATCAGACCAGTGATGACAATGGTGTATTCATTATCAGACCAGTGATGACAATGGTGTATTCAGTATCAGACCAGTGGTGACTATGGTGTATTCAGTATCAGACCAGTGATGACGATGGTGTATTCAGTATCAGACCAGTGATGACGATGGTGTATTCAGTATCACACCAGTGATGACAATGGTGTATTCAGTATCAGACCAGTGATGACAATGGTGTATTCAGTATCAGACCAGTGATGACAATGGTGTATTCATTATCAGAGCAGTGATGACAATGGTGTATTCAGTATCAGACCAGTGATGACAATGGTGTATTCAGTATCACACCAGTGATGACCATGGTGTATTCAGTATCAGACAAGTGATGACCATGGTGTATTCAGTATCAGACCAGTGATGACAATGGTGTATTCAGTATCACACCAGTGATGACCATGGTGTATTCAGTATCAGACCAGTGATGACAATGGTGTATTCATTATCAGATCAGTTATGACGATGGTTTATTCAGTATCAGACCAGTGATGACGATGGTGTATTCAGTATCAGACCAGTGATGACAATGGTGTATTCAGTATCAGACCAGTGATGACAATGGTGTATTAATTATCAGACCAGTGATGACAATGGTGTATTCATTATCAGACCAGTGATGACAATGGTGTATTCAGTATCAGACCAGTGGTGACAAGGGTGTATTCAGTATCAGACCAGTGATGACAATGGTGTATTCATTATCAGACCAGTGATGACGATGGTGTATTCATTATCAGACCAGTGATGACAATGGTGTATTCATTATCAGACCAGTGATGACGATGGTGTATTCAGTATCAGACCAGTGATGACCATGGTGTATTCAGTATCAGACCAGTGATGACAATGGTGTATTCAGTATCAGACCAATGAGGACGATGGTGTATTCAGTATCAGACCAGTGATGACGATGGTGTATTCATTATCAGACCAGTGGTGACGATGGTGTATTCATTATCACACCAGTGGTGACCATGGTGTATTCAGTATCAGACGAGTGATGACCATGGTGTATTCATTATCAGACCAGTGAATACAATGGTGTATTCAGTATCAGACCAGTGATGACCATGGTGTATTCAGTATCAGACCAGTGAATACAATGGTGTATTCAGTATCAGACCAGTGATGACAATGGTGTATTCAGTATCAGACCAGTGAATACAAGGGTGTATTCAGTATCAGACCAGTGATGACAATGGTGTATTCAGTATCAGACCAGCGAATACAATGGTGTATTCAGTATCAGACCAGTGATGACAATGGTGTATTCAGTATCAGACCAGTGATGACAATGGTGTATTTAGTATCAGACCAGTGATGACAATGGTGTATTCAGTATCAGACCAGTGATGACAATGGTGTATTCAGTATCAGACCAGTGATGACAATGGTGCATTCAGTATCAGACCAATGATAGCGATGGTGTATTCAGAATCAGACCAGTGTTGACAATGATGTATTCAGTATCAGACCAGTGATGACGATGGTGTATTCAGTGTCAGACCAATGATGACGATGGTGTATTCAGTATCAGACCAGTGATGACGATGGTGTATTCAGTGTCAGACCAATGATGACGATGGTGTATTCAGTATCATACCAGTGATGACGATAGTGTATTCATTATCAGACAAGTGAAGACGATGGTGTATTCAGTATCAGACCAGTGATGACGATGGTGTATTCAGTGTCAGACCAGTGATGACAATGGTGTATTCAGTGTCAAACCAATGATGACGATGGTGTATTCATTATCAGACCAGTGATGACGATGGTGTATTCAGTGTCAGATCAGTGATGACGATGGTGTATTCAGTATCAGACCAGTGAGGACGATGGTGTATTCAGTGTCAGACCAATGATGACGATGGTGTATTCAGTATCAGATCAGTGATGAGGATGGTGTATTCATTATCAGACTAGTGATGACGATGGTGTATTCAGTGTCAGACCAGTGATGACAATAGTGTATTCATTATCAGACCAGTGATGACGATGGTGTATTCAGTATCAGACCAGTGATGACCATGGTGTATTCAGTATCAGACCAGTGAAACCATGGTGATTCATTATCAGACCAGTGATGACAATGGTGTATTCATTATCAGACCAGTGATGACAATGGTGTATTCAGTAACAGACCAGTGATGACAATGGTGTATTCAGTATCAGACCAGTGATGACAATGGCGTATTCATTATCAGACCAGTGATGACAATGGTGTATTCAGTGTCAGACCAGTGATGACAATGGTGTATTCATTATCAGACCAGTGATGACAATGGTGTATTCAGTATCAGACCAGTGATGACAATGGTGTATTCAGTATCAGACCAGTGATGACGATGATGTATTCAGTGTCAGACCAGTGATGACGGTGTATTCAGTATCAGACCAGTGATGACAATGGTGTATTCAGTGTCAGACCAATGATGACGATGGTATATTCATTATCAGACCAGTGATGACGATGGTGTATTCAGTGTCAGATCAGTTATGACGATGGTGTATTCATTATCAGACCAGTGATGACAATTGTGTATTCAGTGTCAGACCAATGATGACGATGGTATATTCATTATCAGACCAGTGATGACGATGGTGTATTCAGTGTCAGATCAGTTATGACGATGGTGTATTCATTATCAGACCAGTGATGACAATGGTGTATTCAGTATCAGACCAGTGATGACGATGGTGTATTCAGTATCAGACCAGTGATGACAATGGTGTATTCAGTATCAGACCAGTGATGACGATGGTGTATTCAGTATCAGACCAGTGATGACGATGGTGTATTCAGTATCAGATCAGTGATGACGATGGTGTATTCAGTATCAGACCAGTGATGACGATGGTGTATTCAGTATCAGACCAGTGATGACGATGGTGTATTCAGTATCAGACCAGTGATGACGATGGTGTATTCAGTATCAGAACAGTGATGACGATGGTGTATTCAGTATCAGACCAGTGATGACGATGGGGCATTCGGTATCAGACCAATGATGATGAAGGTGTACTCAGTATCAGACCAATGGTCTTGTAGTGATATTACACACTTGAACTAGTGGTATTGTATATTAAATTTGCTTGAAGTGGTGAGTCCATTGTGTGTGAGCGTTTAATGATTAACATATATTTTCATTTTTTTAAACACGCTTGAAAGCGTGTGATCAGAAAAAAAAAAAAAAACTATTGAATTAAAGTCTTTTTTTCACCCAGACTAGTGAACGTTTTCTTCTGTAAAGATTAAAGTTTATATATAACATCATCATCATCATCATCATCAAGTGCCTTGTCGCATGGCGTTGGCGATCATGGGCCCTCCATACGTATCTAGCCCTTGTTGCTGCAAGCACATCTTCCACCCTTTCTCTCCTCAGCCACCCTGCTCGTCCGTCCAATATTTTCTCTCTGGGTCTACCTGGTGCTCTCTTTCCCTCCAGCTTTCCTGTCGTGACCAGGTGCTCTAATTCCCTTTCCTTATAAAATGGCATATAGATGTTGCCTGTCTTTTCCTTATTTTCCTTATCAATGATCTTCTTCTGTCTGCCTCCATCAAGACTGTCTTGTTTGTTTTCTTTACTGTCCATGGAACTCTCAGCATTCTTCTTAGAAACCACATCTCAGCAGCTTCAATGTTGTTCTGGCTTTGCTTGTTGGCTGTCCATGCTTCACAACCGTATAACATTATCGGTTATATATAGCATTCAAGAACTCTCTTCCTGATGTTAATTGATTGGCATTCGTTGGTAAGAACGATTTTCATCTTCATGAATGCTGTTTTGGCTAGACCTATTCTATTCGCTATTTCTGATGTGCATCTGCTGTCTGGTGAGATGACCGATCACAGATATTTAAACTTATGAACCTGTCTCAAAGTTGTGCCGTTTGCTGTTATTTTGCATCATGGGTTTCATATTTTCCTGTCGTGATACATTTGTATAAAAACGCAAAGTGTTAATGGAGTGGGGGAAACTATGGATTTTATGTCTGGTTTTTGATGCCTAGGGTCATGGACATTTACAGCAGGGTTGTGATAGCAACTGTGAAATCTTTCCACTTCCCTGCACAGACATCAATGTATTTAAGTCCACATGGCATCTCTCTCTCTCTCTCTCTCTCTCTCTCTCTCTCTCTCTCTCTCTCTCTCTTTCTCTCTTTTCTCTCTCTCTCTCTCTCCTTCTCTCTCTCTCTTTCTCTGTCTGTCTCCTTCTCTTTCCCTCTCTGCGTCATTCTTTGTTTCTTACTCTTTCACTCCTTTTCCCTTTCATTATCTCTCTGTCTATGTCTCTCTCTGTCTCTCTGTTTCTGTCTCTGCCTGTGTCTGTATCTCTGAATTTGTCTGTCTGTCTCTCTCTCTCTTTCTCTCTCTCTCTCTGTCCCTCTCTCT
Organism: Monoplex corrugatus; assembly: GCA_030674185.1. Taxonomy (NCBI): domain Eukaryota; kingdom Metazoa; phylum Mollusca; class Gastropoda; order Littorinimorpha; family Ranellidae; genus Monoplex; species Monoplex corrugatus. The sequence goes on along the minus strand of JAPXFY010003677.1, from coordinate 11,224 downwards.
CCTCTGTCTCTTTGTTTGTCTGTCTGACTGTCTGTCTGTCTGTCTGTCTCTCTCTCTCTCTCTCTCTCTCTCTCTCTCTCTCTCTCACACACACACACACGCATTCACAAACACACGCAATCACACACACACACACACACACACACACACACACACACATTCACACATTCACACACACATTCACACACACATACAGAGAGAGAGAGAGAGAAAGAGAGAGAGACAAAGAGACAGACAGACAGACAGACAGACAGACAGAAAGACAGACAGAGACAGAGAGACAGACAGAGAGACAGACAGAGACAGAGAGACAGACAGAGAGAGGAGAGAGAGAGGAAGCGAAAATGTAGATACCTATACATGTATAGTGTATGCTGTGGTAGAAGACCTCTCATACAAGTCATCTGTCCTTGAACTTTGCTTCTTACATCATGTCACAGACATACTGTGGTGAGGTAAGTGTAGAGGAGGGTGAGGGATAAAAAAACAGGGGCAGGGGGACATTGCTTGTGGGAGTGGTGATACCTTAGAGGGAGGTGGGTGGTTATGACGGAGATGGAGTAGGGAATTTGCAAACTGACGTGAATGTGTCACATTGGTCTCGGAATGTATTTTGTCATGTATGACGGCAAAATGTATTTATTGAAAATGTCAGAGAGAGAGAGAGAGAGAGAGAGAGAGAGTTTGCGAGAGTTTGTGAGAGAGAGAAAGAGAGAGAGAGAGAGTTTGTGAGAGTTTGTGGGAGTTTGTGAGAGAGAGAGAGTTTGCGAGAGTTTGCGAGAGTTTGTGAGAGAGAGAAAGAGAGAGAGGGAGGGAGAGAGAGGGGGAAGGAGAGAGAGAGGTTTGAGGGAGAGAAAGATAGAGCGTTTGTGAGAGTGAGAAAGAGAAAGTGAGAGAGAGAGAGAGAAAGAGAAAGAGACAGACAGACAGACAGAAAGACAGACAGAAAGACAGACACAGGCGCACATACAGAGAGAGTCAGAGAAAGAGACAGAGACATAGACAGAGAGACAGACAGAGACAGAGAGACAGACATAGAGACAGACAGAGACAGAGACAGAGAGAGACAGAGAGAGCAGAGAGAGGAAGCGAAAAAGTAGACACCTATACATGTATAGCCTATGCTGTGGGAGAAGACCTCTCATACAAGTCATCTGTCCTTGAACTTTGCTTCTTACATCATGTCACAGACATACTGTGGTGAGGTAAGTGTAGAGGAGGGGGAGGGGTAAAAAGCAGGGGCAGGGGGAAATTGCTTGTGGGGGTGGTGATATATTAGAGGGAGGTGGGTGGTTATGACGGAGATGGAGTAGGGAATTTGAAAACTGACAGCGAATGTGTCACATTGGTCTCGAAATGTATTTTGTCATGTATGACGGCAAAATGTATTTATTGAAAATGTCAGAGAGAGAGAGAGGGGGGGGGAGAGAGAGATAGAGTTAGCAAGAGAGAGCAAAAGAGAGAGAGTGGAGAGTGAAAGAGAGAGAGAGCAAGAGACAGAGAGAGAGAGATAGGAGAAAGAGAGATAGAGGAGAAAGAGAGAGAGATAGCGTGACAGCGAGAGAGAGAGAGAGAGAGAGAGAGAGAGAGAGAGAGAGAAAGAGGGAGAAAGAAAGAGAGAGACAGGGAAAGGCAGAGACAAACAGAGACAGACACAGGGAAATGCAGGCATAGCCAGAGAGTCAATACAAAGAAAAACACAGACAGACAGAGAGACAGACAGACAGACCAACCGACATACAGGCAGACAGACAGATAGACAGACAGACAGACAGATAGACAGAGGACCGCTTTCTGCAAAACTTACTTTATCTAAGGGACGTGAAGTGATTTCTCTCTCCCAGCAAGAAACTCTCTGATATTTCAATTTGATGATTTTGTTTTTATTTCTGGGTTCTGGTTGCCTTATAGCTTTTCCTCTCTTTTGAATGTGTTTATTGCTGACGGCAAATGCTTTGCTGACATTTGCTAAAATGTTTCCTGTATGTGTATATGCTATGTGTGCGGGAAAATGGTGGTGTTAATAATAATGTATCATTAGAATTTTGTTTCATGTTTGCTTCTTCAAATTTCGTTCTATTTTTGTCTTCTCTTCTGTTTTTGTTGTTGTTGTTTGTTTTATTGTTTCCGTAGTTTTTCTGTCTCTCTTTTTGTGCGCCTGTATGTCTCTCCTTCGTTATTATTAGTTTCTTCGACTCGTTATTTCTCTGTCTTCTTTTTCTCTTCTTTTTTTTAATTTGTTTGTTTGTTTTATTTTCTGGCTCAAGATGGAAACAACCTGATGCATCAGTGGGGCCTAATGGTACGAGTGTTGTCATGCTACCTTTACTGCTGCGATTTGTTTATTGATGTGTCTGAGCATAACAGCTGCTTTTGAGCAGACCACTTTCATCAACAAAAAGCATGTAGATACTGTATGCTTACGTGTTGTGTTTTGCATGTCTTTGATGATGCTAAACAGTCGTAAAACATTGCGTCATTAAATAGACCGTCATCATCATTATGTGCCCTGCCACATGGCGTTGACCGTCATGGCCCTCCATATGTATCTATCCCTTGTCGTCGTAAGCACATCTTCCACCCTCTCCATCCCCAGCCACCCTGCAAGTCCGTCCAATATTTTCTCCCTGGGTCTAGCTAGTGTTCTCTTTCCCTCCAGCTTCCCTGTTGTGACCAGCTGCTCTGATTCACCTTTCTTCATAAAATGGCCTATGAATGTTGCTTGTCTGTTCGTTATCTTCCTTGTGTCTGCCCCCATCGAGACTGTCTCGTTTGTTTCCTTTGCTGTCCATGGAACTCCCAACATTCTTCTTAGAAACCACATTTCGGTTGCCTCAGTCTTATTCTGGCTTTGCGTGTTGACCGTCCAAGCCTCACAACCGTGTAACATTATAGTTTGTGTATAACATTCAAGAACTATCTACGGATATACCAAAGAAATAAGAGGGAAGCAGGGAGAATTTTTGTTATATTAATCAAAGAACATAACTCTTGAGAGTCACATAGGAATTATCTCCCATGTTGTAGAACTTCTCAAATATAACACAGTTTGCGCTACCCATTCAGCTAGCATAGAAGCAGATACAAAGTACAATAACCGTAAGCTCAGAACACTGCTCTTCCGGATGCGAATTGATAGGCATTTGTTGGTGAGAATGCTGTTTTGGTTTGGCCGATTCTGATGGCTAAAACCATGGTCAACCACAGCAAGAAAAAAACAGATGAAAAAACAGATGGTACAGGGACAAAAAGACAATAACCACAAAACGAAGCAAAACAAAAATCAGCCAAAACAAAAAAAACAAAAAAAACAACAACAATAAGTCAGTTAAACAAACGTAGAAACAAACAAACAAGCTCATAAACAAAACCCTGACCTGTGTGCTGATACTCACCTTGCTCGCTGAACTGCCCCAGAAAATTGGATTTGGAACAGTTTACGTAGTCTTCATAAAACCGTCAGCAAATTGACAGATTTGGTGGGTTTTTTTATTGTCTGTTTGTTTGTTTTTCATGTTATGTTTTATTTGTTTCAAATTGTGATAGTTTTCACGTTTGTAGTCTATGGTTTGAATATATTATTGTATTTTATTTGGACTTCATAAACGAAGTCATCTAATTTTCTTGTTACATACACTGGGTTTATAAAATAATGAAAACGTGATATTGGGGTGTACCATAAAAATCATTTGTGCACATATCGATCATTTTATCTTATGGGATACAGAAATGTTAACAATGGTCATTTAAATGGTAGTATTTCTTTCTGATGTCGGGTGGGGGGGGGGGGAACTACTGCTCTGTGTCAAGGACATTGATCTCACGTGCTCATCTTGTGTGACGGATGTGCTGTTTTTACATTTACACTTTTGGTATAGAGTTTTGGCTCATTTTTGCTTTTGTGGACTGGAGCACCCAGTGTTGGTTTTGGTGTCTTTATTCTGATTGGCTGTGAAGTAAAAGCGTGGAGTGCGTGGAGCGTGGAATTCGTGTAGCGTTGTGTGCGTGTCGAAAATCTGTGAACTAAAAAGTCAGTTCTACAGAGATTTCCAGGTGGAGCAGTTGCATATCTTTGCCACCTGAAGAGAACTAAATCTGTTTGTCTTAAGCTGCTATGTTAGCAGGTTGGTGAATCTTTTGATTTGTTGATATATTTACCAAAAATTGAGACATGTAAACATTGTGAAGAAACGTAGTTGTGTAAAAGTGAAGTGAATTGTTTTGGCATTCAAGAGTTGTATTGAGTTGTAGTTCTTGATTTAATGTTTTATGAATTACTGTTTTGTGGTTTCGATCTTTAAATGATGTGCAGTCAGTGTGAACTTTATGAATTATTATATGTATTGAGAGTTTGGACTTTTGAAACATGAATGGCGAATTTTGTATTAAATCCTTTATTGTAAGATGTTATTTTGTTAAATGAATATGAAGCTAAGTTAGTGGTCATTCTTTGGAAATTGAAGTTAGTGTAGAATATTGGTTGTATGGCACTGTGAATGTAATTTGCCTGCGAACTTTTAAAAGGCAAACAATATTACTTTGGGATAAACGTTTGTTAATCATATAATATAAAAATATGGTGTGGCCATTGACCCGATACATTTTATTGACAATTTTGTAGATGGAAGTATTTAGCAAATTCTTTCCTATCTACAGCTTCTGACGTGGGGAGCTGTCTGGTCTGATTAGCTCACGAGGGAGCTACATACGTACGTGAATTTGGTTTCAAGGGGTGGATGCCTGATCCAATCCCTGGTCCTAAGCTGTTAGGACTCTGCTGAATACCTGCTGTTTGGAGGGGTGAATGCCTGATCCAGTCCCTGGTCCTAAGCCGTAAGGACTCTGCTGAATACCTGCTGTGGGCGTGTCTGGTTACTGACGCCTCTGTTTCGTCTTGCTCCCCAGGATTGTGTGGTAACTATATTTATATAGAGCGATGAACTGAATTGTGAACAGTGATTTCGATGCTGTGAAACAGACTGACTGAAGTGCTGATGCAGTGAAAGAATTCCTGTGAAAAGACTGTGACGGAAACCTGAATCGATTACTTTTTATTGAACAGTGGTCAATGAACATTTATTTCTGACTTATGTGTTTGTTGATCCAGTTGGATGAAAATTGAACTGATGATATTTGATTAATTATAAATATTTAAATATATTAATTTGTTTACAGAGGTTGTTTAAGTGACTGAGTGGAAGGTTGTGTGTGGTTGGGAAAACACATAGAACACGCACCTACATATACACAATCTACTTTCATCCTATTTCTGTCAGTCACACATAAACAGACTTTTGTAACACTGGTGACCCCGACTTTCTTTTGTTTTCCCATTGTGAAAGTTTTATAAATATATGTGATGATTGAAAAATAACTTGATCATTTTTGTATGATTACACTTGTTGGACTATAGTTTGCCTGCGTGCATTCTACATTTTGTAAAATAGTTGTGTCCCTTCTGCTGTTGAGGACAATACTTGTATTTTTTCTGGCACAATCTGGTGTTAGGAGTTTTTGCTTACTTCGTGTCATTGTTCTATATCTAGTCTGGACTTTGAAAACATTTCAACTTTTTATTTTGTGCTTTTTGGATTTATCGTTTTTGTGTATTCAGCACACTTTGAAAATGTCAGATACTGACGTCATGTCTGTGGATGATAAGCTTTTTCAGATTTTTGTCCAAAGAGGAAAAGTCTTAGGATTGGAAGCAGATAAACTCATAGAGTATGTAAACAATCAGGTCAAGGATACTCAAGATAGGCAAGATAGATTACATGCCAGGAATGCAGAAAAACAGATAGAGTTAGAAAAGGCTAAGCAACAGGCCGATATAGAAAAGGCTAAGCAACAGGCTGAGGTAGAAAGGGAACAGATTGTACAGAGGAAAGAAACAATCAGGCGCAAGGAAGAAGAAGAAACTAAACGCATAGAGCTACAGATAGAAGCAAAGAGACAAGCTGAACTTAGCCAGATTTCTGTACAAGAAGGTAACTCATTTAATTTTGATCAGGGTAGACCTCTCACATCTCGACCGTCATTTCCCAAACTTCCTGCATTCAGGAAAAAGATGGATGACATTGATTCGTATCTCTTTCGATTTGAGACTCATGCGACTAATCTAAACTGGCCAAAGGAGCATTGGGTAACATACTTATCAGCTTTGTTGGACGGTACTGCACTCACACTCTATCATTGTCTCTCAGAGGGTAGTACTGTCACTTATGATATCTTGAAGGAGAACTTACTTAAAAAGTTCCAGTGCACCCCTGAAGGATTTAGGAAAAGATTCAGACAGGCTAGACCAGGCACAGACGAGCCTTTTGACACATATGCTGTGGAGCTGCGTCGTCTGTTTGATAGGTGGGTTTCTCTATCAAAAATTGAAAAATCGTATGAAGGGTTAGTCGACCTTCTTCTAGCTGAACAGTTGACAGAGAGTATCAGTAAGGATTTAGCCACATTCTTGTGTGAAAAAGATAAGAAAGAGTTCACTCAAATGATCACAGCTGCGGAATCGTATCGCCATGCTCACCCTCATAAATCACTTGCTCGCAAGAGTGAAACAACAGTGTTTGGTTCAGTGAGCAAGGTCGAGCTCCAGGGATGTTCTAAGGATTACTCTGGCCAGGGAAATCACTCTTTTTCTCAAGGCTTTCGAGGACAGCAACGACCTTTTCCCCGAGGCAATTACAGGGGCAATCGAGGTTTTCAAGGACGTGGTCAGGGTGCTGATATTTCTCATAGAGGTGGCCGCTTCAATCAGTTCAGCGAAGGAAGTGATCAGAGTTCAATCACTTGTTGGCTGTGTAAGCGTGCGGGTCACAGGTCAAATACTTGTCCATGGAAATCCGGAAGGGACCCTTGTGGTGTATGCACCCTCAGTCACCCAAGAGGTTCGTGCTTGTTTCGTCCAAACTATGGACATTCTACGGTAGTACCTGAACATACTGAGGGCCCAGAGCAACAGTTTTCAGGATGTGCCGCAGTAGTCTGTTAAGTCAATCAAGATTTAAAAAATCAGTTGCACTTGGAGTCTGGATCTGTAAATGGCAAGTCTTCTTCGATTTTGCGAGACACAGGAGCTACTGTGTGTGGAGTTCGCAAAAGTTTAGTAAAAGATAATCAGTATCTTGGTAAGTCAATTCAGTGTATTTCTTTTGGTGGTCATGTTGAGACATTTCAATTGGCTAAGGTTCCAGTCAAGTCTCCATATGTATCTGGAATTGTAGTGTGTTGTGTACTGGAGGCTCCAGTTGCTGATGTCATCATTGGAAATGTTCCTGGTTTAAATGCTTCCGTGAGATCTCATCCAGAGGCTGTTTTGCATGATCCTGTTGTGCCGATCTCCCAGGTTTCAAAACAAAGGCATTGTCACTGCAGGAGTTCTTTCTTGAGGTTCTCCCCATTTCCGCCCCGTCAAGTATGTTGCCAGACCTGCTCTCGTGATCCTCGGGTGATCCAATGGTTCCATGAGCCCTCTCAAAGACAATTCGGTCATTGTCTTTTCTGTAGAGGGGGGTAGTGTGACGGATGTGCTGTTTTTACATTTACACTTTTGGTATAGAGTTTTGGCTCATTTTTGCTTTTGTGGACTGGAGCACCCAGTGTTGGTTTTGATGTCTTTATTCTGATTGGCTGTGAAGTAAAAGCGTGGAGTGCGTGGAGCGTGGAATTCGTGTAGCGTTGTGTGCGTGTCGAAAATCTGTGAACTAAAAAGTCAGTTCTACAGAGATTTCCAGGTGGAGCAGTCGCATATCTTTGCCACCTGAAGAGAACTAAATCTGTTTGTCTTAAGCTGCTATGTTAGCAGGTTGGTGAATCTTTTGATTTGTTGATATATTTACCAAAAATTGAGACATGTAAACATTGTGAAGAAACGTAGTTGTGTAAAAGTGAAGTGAATTGTTTTGGCATTCAAGAGTTGTATTGAGTTGTAGTTCTTGATTTAATGTTTTATGAATTACTGTTTTGTGGTTTCGATCTTTAAATGATGTGCAGTCAGTGTGAACTTTATGAATAATTATATGTATTGAGAGTTTGGACTTTTGAAACATGAATGGCGAATTTTGTATTAAATCCTTTATTGTAAGATATTATTTTGTTAAATGAATATGAAGCTAAGTTAGTGGTCATTCTTTGGAAATTGAAGTTAGTGTAGAATATTGGTTGTATGGCACTGTGAATGTAATTTGCCTGCGAACTTTTAAAAGGCAAACAATATTACTTTGGGATAAACGTTTGTCAATCATATAATATAAAAATATGGTGTGGCCATTGACCCGATACATTTTATTGACAATTTTGTAGATGGAAGTACTTAGCAAATTCTTTCCTATCTACAGCTTCTGACATGGGGAGCTGTCTGGTCTGATTAGCTCACGAGGGAGCTACATACGTACGTGACTTTGGTTTCAAGGGGTGGATGCCTGATCCAATCCCTGGTCCTAAGCTGTTAGGACTCTGCTGAATACCTGCTGTTTTGAGGGGTGGATGCCTGATCCAGTCCCTGGTCCTAAGCTGTAAGGACTTTGCTGAATACCTGCTGTGGGCGTGTCTGGTTACTGACGCCTCTGTTTCGTCTTGCTCCCCAGGATTGTGTGGTAACTATATTTATATAGAGCGATGAACTGAATTGTGAACAGTGATTTCGATGCTGTGAAACAGACTGACTGAAGTGCTGATGCAGTGAAAGAATTCCTGTGAAAAGACTGTTTGGGACGGAAACCTGAATCGATTACTTTTTATTGAACAGTGGTCAATGAACATTTATTTCTGACTTATGTGTTTGTTGATCCAGTTGGATGAAAATTGAACTGATGATATTTGATTAATTATAAATATTTAAATATATTAATTTGTTTACAGAGGTTGTTTAAGTGACTGAGTGGAAGGTTGTGTGTGGTTGGGAAAACACATAGAACACGCACCTACATATACACAATCTACTTTCATCCTATTTCTGTCAGTCACACATAAACAGACTTTTGTAACATCTTGGCTCCACAACACACGATTAGTTCAGTTCATGCAGTCGAATTCCCAAAGCCAGTAAAGCCATGGGAGCCAGAAATGTCAAGCCTCCATGAGGCCACTCACCAGAGACACCCTGCATTACAGGTGGGTTACTTTGGTAGAGTTCAACAGTGCCTGCCCTGTTCTATTCCAACGTATTAAGGACACTGCCTGTTAACCCCCCTGCTATCGAAAGTACAGTTGCAGAACCAAGCCGAGGGAGATGAGAGATACCCTAGTGAGATCATCAGCACATCCTTCCAAAGACAGCCTCTCTGAACCACTGGCACCAAAGACCCTGTCTCTGAGTTCACCACAACTGAGGTCAACACAAGATCAGAGTATGAAGGGCCATAACATTTGGAACAATATTCATGATGCAATAACGATTGATGGTTTTCTGATAATGAGACTGATGATTGTGATACAATGGAGTTCCGTATAGGATTGCGACAGTTCGAAAAGACTGTATTCACCGCTTACTGTCATAATACATCCTGGCGTCAGCCAGGCCCGGTAGATCCAGACACCCGCAGCATCGGTAATAAAATTTGAGCAATATTCTCAGTGACGCAAACGTAAAGCGTATAACACTCGACTTTGTGTTGTCATAATCTTCACAAGGAACCCATAGCACGCTCAACGCTGGGTAGTAGCCGAGCAGGACAGAAAAAAATCGCAGACCGTATATACATACATAAATACATACATACATACATACATACATACATATATATATATATATTCGTTTATTATCTGATTGGGATCTAACCTCACGAACTCAGAAATTACTACTGTGATTAATTTATAACAGTGACAGGTCCGCTGTCTTCGTCTGGGTTGTTTTGATGTACATGTAGGTGGAGTTCCAGAAGCCAATGTTGGTTTTGTACTCAACTAGGATTAAACAAAATGTAGGGGACAAAATGTCACCGGCTTTGACACAATCTCTCTCATTTCAGTTTCGTCAAGGCCATGGCATTAGTTGTGACTGTTTATCATCACGTAAGTCCCAAATAAAACCTCAGTGCTAAACTGTAGCTGTGGTGTAGTGATTAACTCAACCGAGTACCGGCTGGAAGGTCGTGGATTCTAATCCTATCAGTCCTGCGACTGTAATTTTCTCACACTGGACGAAACAGCAGGGAAGTTTCAGTCTTTTTCTTCTTATTTTTGTATCTGGTGTTTGTTTGTGATCTTATGCTTGACAAAAGCCAGTTGGCTGAAAATTTGCGCCTGTCTTGTCTTGTATTAAATACGCATTCTTATTCTTCTTTCGTGTTTTATCTGGTTCCTAATAATTTTAGTTGTTTCTTTATTTTGATTGTTTGTCTTTTTTCTCTTTCGGCTCCAACCATGTCCTACTCAGAATTGACTGTGTTGTGGGTTCATTGGGAAAACTAAGACCACAGTCGAGTCTCCCCCACTCCCCAGATGCGTCATTGCTTTTAAAGCAATACTCTGCTGACCAATGTTCAGGCGTATGTATCTCTCGGGCCTGGTTGACACCATGATATCCCATGTGGAAAGCACAGTACAGTATTGTGATGTAGTGTCAATCTATATGGAAATTTCGTATCGATAGCATTATTATTAGCCTCTCCATCAAATAATCTTCATAGTATTGTTGAACAAATGTCATAGATTCGGTGGCCATTAATGTGGCGTACAAAATGGGATAGATTTCATGACGTCTCCGCGCTCGGAACGAATTCCATATGCAATAACATCACAGGTGCCATGCGTATGGTGATCATGAAATAAGCCTTAAGCCTGCACAAAAAGCCATGAGCTGGTCAGGTCCTGAGGCCCTACCTAGACTGTTTTACCTAGTCTACTCAAGTACACAGTCACAATCACACATACACACACACACACACACACACATACACATACACACACACACAGACACACACACAAAAAACCCCACACAAACACACATACACACACACACAAAACACACCACACACACACACACAAAACACAGAGAGAGAGAGAGAGAGAGAGAGAGAGAGAGAGAGAGAGAGAGAAAGACTGAGTCTTATAAGTGACAAAAACAACAAATCCACACAAATAATAACCAAAATAACACAGTAAAGCATAAAAAGACCATCACTGTACAACATAAAAGTCTCTACACGAACACTCAATCACTGCAACCTTTCACACTGGCGATGTGATGTGTTTACTAGTTGCTGAAGCTTAACAACGT
>JAPXFY010003676.1:0-20706 GCA_030674185.1 Monoplex corrugatus | reverse complement strand
GTTTTTACGTCCCCAAAGTGGCCTTTTCCCAACTGGAAACGAGTGGAAAGTATGGGGGCGCTTAGCCAAGTGGACGTCAAGTAAAGATGGACCATCGTTTGATTTATCTTCCTGTCTGACTTATCGCCAGAAGGTTCGTCATCGACTTCGGCTTATTTTAAATTCATTTTGTGCGGGAGCCGAGGGCCCCCGCTTGCTTTCTGCCTACGAACAAGTTTGGGAAACGAGGCATATCGCAAAAATTACGGTGCAGAGATTATACGGCGCTATAGAAAAGGCTACGAAAAAGGATAAAAAAAATTGCAGGAAAGGGACTGACTTTCACAGATTTTTGTGCGTTATTTACTTGACGAAGACCCAAGAGGTGAATAAAATTGGACCCCCATCTAAAAACCTGTGCCAACCCTGTGCCATAGAATAGACTTCATTGGCTCGTACGAAAGGCTGGAGAGCGTGCGGCTTCTTTTGGGAAGTGCGGAGCCCCGCAACACTAGGTTTTCCCTGAAGACAGACGTGGACAAACCTGTCCCCAAAGAAACGCTGATTATTCCTTTGCACTGTGCACAGAAGTTCCTCAAAATCTTTGCCAAAATATATTTGGATTTTTTCTTTTTTGGCTTCCTTTCCCCAACACAACCACTAAATATGTAGGCATTGACAAAGACATTGGTTTAACCCTGCTTTTTAAAACTGTCTATAATCTTTCAATATGTTAATATTTTAAATTTTTTTTTTTGACTGTACAAAATTTAAAAAATATATTTGAATTAAACCCTCAGTATGGATTTTTTGAGGCTATTTAAGTTAAAACCCACTTTTTAAAACTGAAAAAGCTAAATATTTTATTAATGAGATGCAGAATAAGTCATATGAATGGGCGTAAAAAGAAAAACATTGGCTGTGGCAAGACTATCAATGTTTTTATCAGTAAGCAGACGCTTCCCCTTTTAGTTGTCAAAATTTAAAATTTTTTTCCTTAGATAATCATTGTTACTTCTGCTGTCAAACCATTTTTGTAAAATTTCTTTGTTGATGTGTTTAATCCCCTTTTCAAAAAAAGAAATGTGTGCTCAAATCGAGAAAAATTTGTTAGAAAAAATTTTTTTGTGAGGCAATTCCGTTCAAAAGTAATGAATTGTTCTGCAAGTGGTTGTTTCATACGACCAAAACAAATTTTTTTCTGACCACAACTTGAACCCCTTTGCATCTGCTGCTTCCTCTAAAAACGGGCTCGAGTTGAATCCCTTAAGAGTTTCTAAAAAATGCAGTTTCACCCAAAAGCACAAGACTTACAATGAGGAAATAAAAAAAATTTTGAAATCCCCCGGCCCCGAAATTCTGTTTTTTTTGGAGGGAGCATATTTATTGTAAAAGAACAGTAAAACAAGCTAATTGTGTTTTGAATCCCACAGGCAAAAAAAAAAAAATCTAATGAAACCAGAAGTAAACCCCCGTTCCCCCCAAAAGGTTTTAAAAGAAAAAGTTTTGGGGAAAAATACACGGGTTTCTAAAAGTACATTTAAAGCGCCGTTCTGCCAAGAACTATAACAAACATTTTAAAATCGTCAAAAAATAGCACAACCAAAAACAATGTTGTTGAAACATTTTAAGCTTTATATTTCAGCTGATAAAAAAAAAATTAAAACAACAGAATCCCTTTTTGAAAAGGAAATTTAAGGGGGGGCGCACTAAAGAATTTTTTAAATAAAAAAACTTTTATTTTATTACTTTAACCCTTTTAAAAATGGGTTTTTTTATGTTAATTTATTTTTTGTAAAACATTTTTTTTTTAAATTTTATTTTTTTTTTAAAAAAAAAAACCCCAAAAATTTCAAATTATTTTTTTAAAAATTAATATTTTTTTTTTAAATTTTAACTTACAAAAAATTGTTTTTTTCCCTGCCATTTAACAATTAACAGAGTATTAAACGCCGAGATAAGGCCCTAAAAACCAGTGCAAAAAATTTCTTAAAAGTTTAACTAAAAAAAAAAAAAAACGAAATAAAAATAGGTTTGGACCATGTTTTTTCTCTCATTCCACTGCGAAACTTTGTTTGCAAAAATATTTTTTGGTAAAACAGCCCTTGGGGTTTTGTGGGTAGATGTTAATTCAAGTCAAAAGATGACATACTGTTGAGTTTTTCCTCTTAAGGCTGGATTGTTTTATTGTAGCCCTGAAGAAAAAAGTTTGATAATTTCACATAGCACTTTTTCAACAAACCCCTTATTTGAAGTATCATTCTAGTCTGTAGCAAATGGTCCAGAAATTGTTTAACTTGGTGGTTTATGAGCAATAGCAGGGCTTAGCAAGCAACTTAAAATATCAAAATAAGATGAAACATTTTAAAAAAGGGGGGAAATGTTCAGCCATTATCTCTGTTAAGTTTACAGGGTTCACATGCTGTTAACAAATCAAATAAAAAACTAAAAGAACTACAAGATTCATGGGAATATTTTACTTGGATGGATTTTTTCCCCTTTTATATAAAGAAAAAAGGGTTAATTTATGGAATTTCTTCTTTATCTAAAGTCAGAAAAAACCGGCACAAGCAGACAATGACAGTTTTATTAAAAAACAGCATGTTTTTAATAAGTTAATCAGTCAACATAAAGTTATTATCCATACATAAACATAAAAAACGGTTGGAGGGTAGTGTGATATTAAACAGTCCTGAGTAACATGGCAAAAACCCACTTTCTGAAGACCTTTTGGTCACTCATTACATCGGATATTTTAGAACAGTTTTAATCTTTTTTAACTTATAAAAAGGTCTGCCATGTAAAGATGAGAAGTGCCCATTTTCCATTAAAAAGTCCAAAACAAATTTAAAAACAGTAATGACACTATGACTACTGCAAAAAAAAAATTTCATGTTGTTACAAAATTTATCATCAACACTGCCTACAATTGGCTTTGGTGGCTAATTTTACCTTTGCCTTAAATAAATGTACAAGTACTTCCCTTTTGAAGCCCAAGAAATATTTCTGGACTGATCTCAGAGACAGTTCTGACTCAACACAAGTTTCTTCAGAACTGATTAAACAAGAATTCTTCCATGCGACACCCGCTTTAGTCAGCACAAATGTGCCAGGCGCCGGAACCATTTTTTTCGCCGCTACTCCTTAAAGCTCACACTTCTGAATGTGAAGTTAAACACAGGTTATTTTAAATCATTCAACATGGTTATGAATATCACACAAGAAAAAAGTCTGCTGCAGTTTTCAAGGCTGTCCTCACTTTTCTGACGTCTTGTCTACGGACGCTCGGTTGCGGGGATGGAGCGTCAGGAGAAGCGGACGGGGCTGGAGGGTGTCAGAGGAAAAAGCTTCGCAGTGAAGAGAAAGATAAGCCTGTCTGCGCATTTCCTGCACAGCTCTCTCCCTACCACAGAAAAACACTTACACACTTTAATCAAATTTCACAAACCAACTCGCAAGATAATAGTAGTGACTACACAAGAAAACTCTAAATACATTTGAAGTTCTTTCAATACTGAAATATATTTACTAAAATTGTTGAGTGTCATTAACTAATTATTTCCTCATTCAGACGATGTTATTAGGTATTGTGCTTTAACAACATGTCTTCTTTTATTTTGTCTATGTTCATGGAAGACTATGTAGTAGATTCTGGATAAATTGAGAATACATTTTTTTTTTTTTTTAAAAAACGATTCTGAAAAACAACAACAACAAAAAAAAATAAAGTTTACTAAAAGTTCTGGACCAATGTTAATTAGTGCAGTCTATTTAAAATGTGAAACAACAACAACAAAATTGGTTCGAATGAATTTTCAATGACTTTCATAAATACTTCATTGCTTCATTACTGGTGAATCAGCTTTTTTTTTTTTTAGATAAACTCTTGAAACGGTTTGAAAATGATTGGCTGGAGTTTTTCGAGTCCTGCCTGTTCCACAGATATTAAATTGCTTAATTTTCATTTCATGCTTCTAATTTCAGCCAGTAAGTGGGTTAGGATGGATTTCAATTCTTTAAAAAAGGTCAAAAAAAGAAAATCACATAACCCCACCTTTAAAGTCCCCATGAAATCAAATTGCCATACTTACTTTGTTTGCCTAAATTGATCGTTTTGTGGGTGAACAATTCATCCATGAAGCAATCCACACAACAAATTTTTTGGCTTTGTAATCTTTAAATCAATTCTAAAAAATGCCCCCCCCCTGCACGGAGGACCTTGGCCGATGACTAGGCTTGACGGTTTGGTGTCTGTTTAACTCCGTAATCATGCCCCCCAACTGACAATTAGCAGGCACACAGGTGTGAAAGGAGAGATGGGAGGAGGTCATTTTTCTAGATCAACAGGTGAGTTGGAAAAAAAAGCCACGCTCACTATTTTGCCCCCATTTAGTATTCCTTTTTCCCCGGAAATACGTCACGCATGGGAAAAGCGTTTGCAACTTCCGGTTCACGGGGACTTTAAAGACAAATCATTTTTTTAGCAGTACGGTTGCCACCTGGTGGCGTAGGAGTAATCGACACCACTCTATTACACTTATTTATCTTAATTTGATCACTTCCATAGACATCAGGGTTTATAGGTATACACTTTTACCCAGTTCTTTTGTGAAATTGAATATTTGAACAGAAATAAGATACTGTGTGGTTGAAAAATGAAGCTGTTTTAACTTAAACATGACAAGCTCTCCTGGTCAGCGGCAGCGCCCACCAGATTTGAATGGCCCGCTGTGATTTTGTCAAAGGTTTAAAGACAAATTGTCATTTAGGAAGAATTGGGGGTGCTAATTGAATGGCGTTCTTTTGACGATTAAACCGACAGCTCTCCATGTTAGAAAGTTCAGTAGTTTTAGTAAAAGCCCTGGGTTCCCACCTTTCAAAGGTCAGTGGTTAGCTGTCTCTTGAGGATGTCCATTTCTGTCTGTAGCTGAGACACTTTTCCACGCGCTGAGAAACCTCTCTGGCATGACCAAACCCCTACGAATACACAAAATTTTTATTTTGAGCAAATAATTTTTAATATATTGCTTTTTAACTGTGCTGGAGAGCATTTCACATCTTTATCTGATTGATTGTTGTTTATTCACATGCTGCTATCAGTGATAACCATGGAAAACTGTAACTTGCACTAGGCCACTATTGAGAAAATGCTTGTTTGGAGGAAAGCAACATTCAATGGATTCTTTTGCAGCCTTAAAGAGGACACAGTCCCTGTATCCCATAAAACAAATGCTTTACAACAGTTACCCTGTATAAAAGAATCTTACAGGAACAATAAAAAAAAGTGATATTACCATTGGCAGAATTAAAAAAACACATTGTATAATTTATATATAACATACATTTATAGCCCCTGATTTTTTAGAGCGTGTCATTAAAAAGAAACATGTAGTTTGCTCTCCTCTAAATGACCCAGGTGGGCTTGTTTGCCTCCCTCTGTTCTTTTTCCCAATAATCCCTCCTTCAGTTCTCAGGACAACTTTGTGTACAGAAGCTCCGGGCCCTTTTTTCAAATGATTTTGCAAGACTGTAAAGTGACATACGACCGAGTGCACGAGCCTATTGAAATTCGATTAGTTGTTGTGCCGACAGACAGTGTGTGGGGCATCTGCTTATGTTCTTCCTATTTGTAAAGGATATCATTGCATTTTTGTCCTCTTATACACAAAACAATGAGTAGTTTGATCTATTTTTTATGTCATATTTTCTCAACACCACCAATTCAAAAGTTTGTTGTTGTAAAAACCCGACTTGATCGCCCAGAAGAAGGCATAACCAATCGCGGGTGAAGGTCTTTGCCCGTTACTGTCTTTGCACGTGGCAAAGTAAATTTTATTAAATAAAAATACATTTCTTATGATTAACCGTTATTTTTCTGACCCATAAATGAAAAAGGTTTAATGATATCTGTGCATCATTAAGTGTGAGGGAAGTTTGACTATTCTTTTTAACCTTTACTGAAAATAATTAGATTAGAAAAAATCAAATGTTTACAATTTATTATGTCAGGTTAAATGTATCACGCCAATTGCATAACGCAAAGATAATAAACAAACATTAAAAAGTCTGAAATAAGAGAGAAGATGCGATCCTTGACATTATAAAATACATAGCGAGTGTTTTCCCCTTCACTTCGATCACTGGCTAGTCTTAGTTACAGAATCCCCGAGCCTCCGTTGCTTTCATTAAATTTGATCGACCAAGGAGAAACCTCTTTCAAATTTAAACATGAATTCACAGGGGAATTTACATTCACACCGTCCCGACTTACGGGGGCAGAAGTTGATGGAACCATTTGTAACAATGGGAATTTGAATTGATTTTACACCTTCTGGAGCTGGAGACCATTTGCCTGGAATACACACCCTCCTATGGGGTGGTGCATTATCTCTAAACTCTTAAACACCTTATTACCTTTTGGTTTACTTCTTTGAGAAGAGACTATTGTACCAGTCGCACTGAAAACATTTCAAATGATATCAAACAGTGTAATACTGTATGATAATTATTCAGATTAACCCTGTAGATTTTTGGGTGAATTTAAGGTGATCTCAGCATGATAGCACAATACAGAAATTCAAATGTTGATTTCCTTTGTTTTCAGAGATTTTCCCCTCTCTTCCGGTGTTCCTTAAAAAATATGATGTTTTTAATCGATTAAAATTCAGCTTTGGGAGAATAAGAGACTTTTCATGTAGTGTAAAAATGGCTCTTTTGCTAATTGTTTTTCCACTTACGTTTTTTGCTGTCGCGAAACGAGGCGGTCCTTTAGCATTTGAGTTCAACTCTTTCTCGTGGCACTCGGTGTTTTCGAAAACCTTCTGTCGATTGGTGGTGAGCAAGTCTAAATTTGCGTACGTCAGATGCTCACTGGCCAGCTGTTTTTTTCAAACCTGTCTCAAGCGACATCCTCCAGTTCAACCGTCACCTGATTTAGTTAAAAGGTTGGTTAGTTTGCGTAAATTGGCTCATTTCTAAAGTGTAGTTGCAGAGAATGGTGTGTGTGGTGTTTATCTTTCCGCCCATGCTTTAACCGTTCAGCTGGGAAGGTGATTTCTTTGCTGGGCGGCTTAAACAAGTTTCTCTGACTGAGGCCAGATCTGCCAACACTGAGTCTTCTCGGCTGAGCCGCCTGGACCTCCTCTTCCAAACGGACATTGCCCTGCCACGATGACACCTGAGCTTCATATGCTTGCACGGTTCAAGTGTGAGAGAAAACACAGGTGATGAGGCAAATGGAAAACATTTAGTGTATGTTTTAGGGATGGGCATTTTTAAAAAAAATTTTGCATTTGAATATTCGGGCTCATAAATATCTAATATTTGTTTATTTAAACGATGTTTAAAGAAAAGGCGGTTTTTTAAAAGTTTTAAGTTGTTTTTTGTCTTCATTACTGAAACAAGCTTACGATTAGGCAATATAACAACAACTTACAATATTTGTTATAGTTTTCTTTAGTTAAAACATTAAACAGTATGTGTAAACAAAAAATATAAAGAACAAAAGCATTAAAGCTCAAGCAGCACAAAAAAAAAAAAAAAAATGCCTAATAAAGCAGATAGCGTTTCGTACACAACTACATTGCACTCAAGCACTTTTCGTTTTTGTTTTTAAACTGTCTCCCTCAATGAAACTTAAAGGAAGTATACGTCTCAAAATAATTTTCTATAGATAAGTTTCATCTCGGATCACGCGGGGTCCCTGTGCTTATCAGTTGGAATGCAGTGCTGGGCAGCTGTCTTCCTCATCGACTGGTTTGGATTTCATGTGATTTCTCATTGTGGGATGATAAAAAAACTCAAATCATTCATTTATTTGATCAAAGTAATTTCCATTTTGTAAGATCTTTAGTAAAATCATTTTCAAGTAATTCCATATTACGAGGCAGCAAAACATTATGTGATCAAAATACAAACAAATGCAACCCGCCCACAGTGCCAAAAAGACATTTAATATAAACTGTTAGTTAGTATGGGATTTATCATGGATTCACGCATTTACAGCCACCAAGCAACGTAGTAAAATTCAAGTTTTTTATTTTTCAAATAATAATTACAGATCGAATATTGAAAATGGTTGCACACCCCTAGTTTGTTACATGACCCGATGTACTAAAAAGGAAAAGTTTTTCCTTTTTTCCCGCACAGACGACAACTTTGTCAAAACGACCCCATTCCATTGACATGAAAACGAAAAAAAAAGATGTTTATGCTGCCAGGCCATGTTGGCGATGTCAAAAACCCCCTGAAGGGTGCCCTAAGGACTAAAACATGTAAATGATGACGTCACAGTTTCTCAAATTCCCATTCACAATAAAAAATATAATTTTAGGCAATTGTTTTTGACAAATTGCACTTTGAAACCCATTTTCAAGTTTTTCAAGCCCTCCAAAAAACCCCCTTAGTGTAAATAAATGGCCAAAACGCATAAAAAGTTCGGTGTACTCCTCTGCTCAGTCATTGTACCCCTTATCCTCTGTCCTGCAGTGAGACTCTTTCTCTAGGTGTCTGCGCTCTGTGTCAATGAGAGCAGCTCCGTCTAATAAGTTGTTTAGCCCTTCACCTGCTCAGCTTCCTCTCTACCTCTGAACAGTGGGATGCTTCGAAAACGTCCAGCAGTCCCTGTTTCCTGTTCCTATACACAACATGGAAAAACAGTGTCGTGCAAAAATAAATGCACATTAAAGTAGTTGCTAAATACACATAAGCATTTTGATCTGCTTTGATAGAATTTAATTCGCATTTAGTGGACTTTTGCTTTTTTTTCCAATTAGTATTTTTACTTTTTTTTATTTTTATTTTTCATGAAATAAGTTTGTTATGGGTGTGAGAGACGCTTATCTCACGGCGAACACGAGACTGGGGGTTTACGAGAAGGGACGGACAAGATTTTTGCACAATTTTTCAGAAATCCTCAAGCAAATTTATGACTGGAAAAATAGTATGCAGGTGCATTTTGCAATGTTTAAACTAATTAATCTTTAAAGTAGACCTGAAAGACTGCATTAGGAGTATGAATTATCAAATGCATTGAAAGAAAACCAATATACAAGCACTGTAAAAGGTTTTGATGGCTTTTCCCTGTTGATTTCACATTATCTTTCAGACCTTTGTACTTTAAGAGCTTTCAGAATTTGATTGAGGGTGGGCCTCCTAACTGAACTTAAATCTTTTAAGTGCAAACAATAAGTGCAAGTGCAATATAATCAAATTAGCAACCAGACTCTTTATAATTTGTTTTGAAAATTGCTGTTTAATTTTGCACCGGCAGTTATAGGTTAACGGTGAGTTCGGAAAGGCCGGAAGAGAAAACGAGGCTGTTTTTTGTCTCCCAGTTGTTCTTGCGTTCCGATTATAAGTTCGAAACAGAGCCTCCTTTCTGTTTCTTTAAGAATTACAGTTCTCTCTCAAATTCGAAGTGCAAACTGAGACGATAGCCGCAAATAAACCAGTCCAGTGATGGGTATGGGAGACGGACTATTGTATGTTACGGCCTAATTTGTGCGCAATGCACATCAGCAGCTTGTGTTTTATTTTATTTGTGATTGCGCGTTTCCCCTGTTATAGCAGCGGGTGAGGGCATTCTACAAGATAAGATCAACGTTTTGTCTATTTGCGCAAGAATCCTCCGCATCCCACGCGATCATGAACTGGATTTGTGCTGCAGATTGCAACGCAACTCGTGCGGGATGAGCGAGAGACTTTTACTTAGTTATAAGTTTTTATTTATTTTTATAAAAAAAGCAAAACGACAGTTTAGGCGAATGTGGGTGTTAAAGGGGTGGAATATTCTATGGTAATAGAAAGGGACTCATACATTTTGGGGGCATCTCTCGGTTACGTCCTGCTTCACTTCTCAGCGGGTTTCTCGTCGACCAGGGTCAGCCGACAATAGCGACACAGGCAGGCACAGAATAAGCAACCTAGGTCAAACCAACCCTCACCTAACCCTAATCCTAACCCTACCCCCCCGGGCGAGATGCCCCAAAATGTATGAATCTCGAGTGAAAAAGCTGTCCGCGATTTTTTACGAGATTCTAAATTTTGGGGCCATCTCGCCCGGGGGGCGGGTAGGGTTAGGATTAGGGTTAGGTTCCTAGTATTTGTCCTGCCTGTGCGCGCTATTGTGCGCGCTGACCCTGGTCGACGAGACCCCATGAGAATGTGAAGCGGACGTAACCCCCCCCCCGGGCGAGAGCCCCAAAATTATGAGTCCCTTTTCACTCGATGGGAAATCTCTCTGTTTTAGTCTCGCGAGTTTCTCTTTGGAACAATAATTGGTGGCCACCAGGACCCCTGTTGAAAATCCTAAACAGTTAAATGTAACCCTTGATTGAAAAATGGCACCTTTAATAAATGCTTTTGCCAATTTTTAAAAAGCAATAAGCCCACTTAATTTGTGTACTAAAAAATTCTACCATGGGTAAGGAGGTTTTAAGAAACTATTTTAAGTTTAACTGAGAAAAATGGACTGAAAATGCATTTTATGGCTCATTAACTATTCGGTTGATATATATATATATATATATTTTGTTTTAACATTTTTTAAAAAAAATTTATTATAATAATTTATCACATAAAAAGGGAATATTGACATGATTTCCTGTCTTTTAATTTGCTGGGGTTTTTTTTCCTTCCTCTCCACCTTGGGCCATCAGGCTTTCTATCCCCCACCTCCCCTTAGATGTACGAGTGAACCTGAGCTTCATTCATCCCCTCGTTCAGAGCTTCCCGCATCTCCGCCGTGACAGCCTGGAGAAGGGACAAAGAAAGTAGCATGTGTGACGTTACTGGTAGATGTCATGTCAAAAGGATTGGGTTCAATTTCCATCTGGAAGGTTGGGAAGAAGAAAAACAAAGAAAAAATATAGCTGTGAGCGCTTTTTAACCGTAACCTTGGTCCGAACTTCATAAAAGTTTGAATGCTCGTTTAGAATCATACGTCGCATTTACTCACCCATTTTAGTGAAGTTCTGAGTTTTCATTTGGGGTAAAAGGCTTTTTGCGTGGACATGGCCAGCCATTTTCTAAATACACTGTTTTAGGTACAGTCACAAAGAGTAAAAGTTCAAACGCGAAGGCGCAGTTTTTTTCAACATATACAAAATTTCGTCTATACATTTTATAAATATAAAGGATTCCAATGATATAGACTCTTGAGCATATGCCTAACGGTTTTGGAGTTATGAGCGATTTCGCACTTTTTCACCCCATAGGCCCCATCAGGCCGAGCGAGTGAGTACTTCCAGCCCCAAAGTTTCAAGCTCTACGATTAAGGTTTCTACCTCATCACTTTTAGGGAAAGAAAGCTGATCCATGAAAATTTTTAAAAATTACAATTGGGTTTCAGTGCTACACGCTTGAACCCATAAAAAGGTGAAGCAGAGCCTACTGGTGTGTACCTGGTTTTCTCTGGTCATGGGGGGCCAGACATCCTGTAACCTGCGGTTCTCTTCAGCGCGACCTTCTCTGTCTCGACAACCACTGAGAGTTCCTCTTGTGATTGGTCCGCTGTCTGCGCAAGGCTAGCGATTTCCCCTCTCTCGACTGCTCAACGCCCCCTTCAGCTGACTGAAATAATGTCATACAAGACTTTGAGGCCTTCATTCCTTTCCAAAAATGCAGAAACATCCCATCATTTGCAACATAATTTATCACTCTCAAAAGAAAACAGAACCCTTTCTCCAAAGAGTTCTCCAACTCTGTGACTGTTAGCCGGACTTCAACAGAGTCTTTTCCTGGATCAAAACTAACTTTTTAAAAACAGTCCACAAAAATGTTCAAGAATTTTTTAATGCAACCTGTTATATTCTCTTCAAAAATGACAAAACAGGGCTGTAATAAGATTTGTGGAGTATCAGCAGTACCTTCCTGTTGATCTCCTCCTTAGCAGCACCACACTCTCAGGTCTTTGGGTCCACATCGTCCTGAGAGAGTCTTTCTCTCGGTCTAGAGATGCTATTGTCCTCTGCAGAGTCCAACCTCATCTTTTGAGTGATCCATGTCAACTCAGATCACGAACAATAAAACAGCATTTAGAATCTTCTTTCACATAACACTTTTATGTCATCCATACAGTAAAATGTTGAATGATTTCAGACCAGAATCAGTGAAATTTCACAATTTTTCTTTCAGACAAAAGAATCGCATTGAATGCAATCCTTTAAAAACAATTAAATATTAGAATAAATATTAATTATTTAAACTTAAATTAAGTATTCAATTTAAACAATGGTATGTTGTTTCAACATTTCTTGTTATGTAAAATTGTTTTTACCTTTTCAAATTATTTAAGATAAACACCCTGTAATAACAAAAAAAATTGGGTAACACTTTTTTTTACAGTTCCTTTGTACCCTTACATGCACTTACTATAATAAAACAAAGTAATTATGATAATTACAAGCAACTAAACCAAAGCTGTATAAGTAGTAAAAGTTAATAATTAATTGCCTCAGGCTTATTTAAGTAATTACACTGTAACAAGGACCTAATGAAGTAAATTGTGTAACCTAAATTAGTATTGGCTTGTACTGAAGTAAAGTTACTTCTGACAACCCCCAATACAGATATTCATAAGAATAAACAGGAAAGAAGAGACAGAATAGCTTATTTGCTAAAGATGTGCATTTAATAAATTAGAAAGTCAACATTGTAAGAAAAAAACCGCCTGATTTTCCTTCTGTTTGTCAATTGTTGGTGAGGCCTGCATTCATTGGTCTTCACAGAAATCTGTGCTGAACATCGAGAGAGACGCTCCATCTGCTCCTGCAAAGCCTAAACGCACACACACAAAACATTTGGGTGGAAAATTTAAGCACAAGCACGACAGGCAGAAATGCCGTCTACGCAGTGGTACCAAACACACACGACCTGAGTGACTGCTCCGGACTTTGATGTGTGGCCTCCTCTAGTCTGCACCACATGCTGACTGGATTCTTCAGTCCTTCTCAACAGCAACAGACCTCCTCAGCCACAGCAACCTATGCGTAGATCAGCTTCTCTCTCCAGCTACACACACAGTAATGCATCATATTATGATACATTTGATGGGTTATGCCACCTAAAAAATAACCTACATTTAGGGCAAATTATAATGAGCATTACTTTGCCCTATCCACAAAGAGAACAACCATTTGAAATGCATGTGCATATTTTAAAACCCCAGTAATTTATATATTACTGTCAGAATGTAATGTTGCATCAAAATTCAGTCTTCTCTTAAGTTGATGCAAATTAAACTGTGTTTCAAATATCGTCTTTAATCCAAGTTTATTTCAACTTCTGGTGCCGTTCGAGAAAACCAACAAAAAACATGAAAACATAATAATCTGTAATATACTAATATACTTGGGTGATAAGAGCAATTGAAAGTTTTTAAATAGTCGGTCTCGAAATGAATTAGAAGAACTTTTCTCCCAGTTCACGTGATCATAAACAACAAATTATTTCTTGTAGTGCCTTTAAATGTAAGTTTTACAAAGTGTCTTTTGAAGGAACATTCAGGGGGATTTAGAGCTCCATTCTTTTTGGAACAATTCTCAGAAGAGTCTCTTTCCTGCAGTGCCCTTTAAGGGCACAAAAATGACTTTGGAGTGACAACTAAAACACACTGGTAATGTTTTGTGAAAACATAAACAGTTTATTCACTATTAGTGTTGTACCATCTCAATGGGTTCTCCAGGCGAGAACTGATCGCTCCTGTTCTCGGTTGTTGAGATGACTTTGGGCAACCGCAAAG
The DNA here is from genome assembly GCA_030674185.1 of Monoplex corrugatus. NCBI lineage: Eukaryota > Metazoa > Mollusca > Gastropoda > Littorinimorpha > Ranellidae > Monoplex > Monoplex corrugatus. The sequence goes on along the minus strand of JAPXFY010003676.1, from coordinate 6,986 downwards.
AGAGAAAAAAAAACACTGGCGCTTATCTTGACAACTCTCCCTTAACACAAGCTATACACTACCCAACAATGCAGTACATTTAGAAGTGCTTTGCAGAATTTCAAACTACAACTCCAACCATGAAAATTGCTTGTCCATAATTGGGCAGCAATTTATGGTCTTAAAAAAACAAAAACAAAACTAATGTGCAAAAAACACACACACACACAACACACACACCACCACACACACCCACACACACCACACACACACCCACACACACACACACACACAACACACCAACACACACACACACACCAAACCACACACACACCCACCACACACACCACACACACACCTTGAGTCTGTCTTTAAAGCAGTTCTCTCTAGAGTAAATCTCTGAAGTTCAGCTTCAGTCTGTTCCCGTCGTCTCTGAACCTGTGCTGGAGTTTAGAGGACTCAAGCTCCCCTTGGAACGTCCAGCACCTCCTAGTCTTATTTAAAACATATGAACAAATATTACCAAAAAACAGTAGATGTTATTTTAACTTAAAGGGATACTTAACTTAAAAAAATTCTCATATTTACTCATGCTCTCCTGTTCCAAAACATGTTTGACTTTCTTCTTCAAATCAACCAAACGTAAATTTTAAAAAATAATCATCTGTGAGTCGTAAGTGGATGGTTTATTATGTGCTAAGTTGCACTCCAAAAACCACGCAACAAGCACAACATGATTCATACACCCCATTGGATGAATTGATGTCTTCGAAACGACTTTTTAAACTTTAAATTATTCCAATCAAGTTATTCATGAGTTCACACTTGACGTAAAATGTCAGACGTTGTAAAGCCACACAAAAAGTGGAACTTCACACTGCGATGTTTACGCAAACTCAAGAATGAGCGTAGGCGGGTTGGCTGGAATCGAGAGATAGTAAATTATGAAAATAAAACTAATGATGTGTACAATGCATGAAGAAGTTTCTGACATCCTGCTTCAGACAGCAACCAGATAAAACCTTTGAAGAAGCATGGTGTCTCACCTGTGGTATGTGAGCTGATGGTCTCTCTCTGCAGTCCTAGTTTTAACTTGGCTGGATGTCCTCTATGTGTTTCTCAAACCCAGCAGCACGACTGTAGCTCATCCCCTCTCTTTCATACACGTGGAGCTCGCATCACCATCTCCTAGAAATACAAAAAATAGTCGTTTCCCAGCTAGGTTTGACCCAATCAAGTGCAATATTGTTATTTTGGTAAACTAAATTTAATAAGTGTCTTAAAGTAAACAATCCGTAAAAGGCCCACAAAAAAAAATAGTCTGCAGCCTTTTGCAAAAATATTCAAAAAGTAATAAGTAAATAATGTATGCATATTGCATACAAATGTATAAATGTAAATAAATGTATTGTTTAATAAAAATTGTAATTACATTAATTATAATTAATTTAATATATTTTTACATTTTCGTATTTAAATATGAGAAAGGTATAACTAGCATCAGCTGCATTTGAGTGCAGAACTTACAGCATTTTTAAAATGTACAATGAATCTGAAATTCGGGGGCCCTGCTTAAACTGAATCATCACTGTAATTACAGAAGTAATTGTCAGCTCCCACCTTTTTCATGCCAGCTTCTTCCCTCTGGGGCTCCTCCCCCTGCCTGGATAGGGGTGGGGGTTTTGTCTGTCCTGCCCCTAACAAGGGTACCGCTCCACTTCCTTTTTTATAATAATTCCTTTCCCCTCTAAACTTTTCACAAAGCACTAACGGGATGGAGAGTGATCCTTGCCACACATCCCATGCCTTGCACGCATTCGCTCTAATTCTGAATCATCTCCTTATCGAAAACAAATACAGCACTAAAATTAAACAGGTGAATGAAAACCATATATCACTTTACCCCGCAACTAATACATGAGGAGTGTTACATTCCCAGCCTGTGTCATTGCTTTACTTTGTCCTGAAGTCTCTTTTTGTCTTCCTCCTGAAAGTTTATCAGTCCCCTCCATCTTGTCATTTGTTCTTGAAGTAAGTAGTTGATCCCTCAGACGGTCTTTCACGTGATCTCCATCTTCCATATCCTGCAAGAACCATTGCAAGCTTTAGACGCTGACGAGTCTAATGAACCATAACGACTCATTAACACTGATATTGGATGAGTAATCTGCGAGCAAAAAATTTTCCTTCAGCGAAAAAGTTATGTAATCCTTTTGTCATTGAATCTTCACCAAATCAGTTATGAAGATGTTCCATGTAAGTCCAGGTGAGCAAATTTTTTTGAATTGGTATTCTTTTCTTTCTTTTTTTGTAACAATAATAAACAGTTTATTATCTTTTGTTTTTGTCATTATTTATTAATGATTAATTATTGCTCGGTTTAAAAAAAAAAATCTGGGTTTCTGAAGCAAAACACTGATGTTATTTACAGTCCCTTTGTATAACTTGAAAACATTTTCAGATGTGTGTTAAGATTATTCACAGCAAAAATACTCGAAATGCCTACAGGCCAGTAATAAAGAGTGAGATTCTGAAATAAACATGCACTCCAACAGAAAAGCATTTCTGAGAGTCAAGAAATATTTTAAAGCACCATGTCATGTCAGGCCACATAAAGTGCTGTTCCGAAGCAGATGGTTAATTTAACACTCATTTCTCATGCGCTTTGTGGGGCAGTGGACCATGCACATACCGTCCAATTAGGATGACCTCCTCTAGGTCCTCTAGCTCCCGCTGTTGACGCGAATCTCTTTTAGAGACAGAATAGGTCTATCACTACATAAAGCTAAATATTTAAAAAGAAAATATTAAAACCAAGAATTAATACATTAAAAGACCAAATATTATTAAATATAAATAAAAACGACTAGAATTAAAATATTACAATTAATATATGTGCAAATGTTTTACCCTACATATAAAATATAGTATCAAATAAAAAAAGAACCATAAATAAATAAGTTATCACGTCCTGTGACTCCCAAGGCTCGGTTTCCGAACTAAGTTGACGTTGAGAACATTGGTGGCAATGGCCCATGATCAATTTGGGCTCATAATGCTTTTGGGAAAGGCAGCCCTAGGCTCTTTACGCAATGAAATAAAACAAAAAAAAATTAATAGAAAACAGCAAAAATTTTAAATTAATCAATATTTATTATATATTATATAACACAGTTTGCTAATCCATCAGTTTCATTCCAACCACAATTAAGAGTAACACTGAGGCTTAAATTTTTTTACTTCAATTATTATTATTATTTTTACAAGTATGACCCTGCGGGGGATCACCTTGGCCTCTTGCAGCTCCCATGCAGCAGTTCCGAACCATCTCTTTGTCTTTCTCTAGCTGCTGGGCGAGCTGGTCTATTTGAGTGAGCTCCCGCCAGCTCGATTTGGTGCTCAGCAGCCACCTCCTAGACACATCTTCTTCCCTGCTGCAGTCCATCAATTCTCTCTCCAGGGATTTTGGCTCCTGCAGATACTCACTGAAAAAGGAAATTAGTTATTATCAGGGGGGCAGGGTTAACTTCAACCCAAAATAAACACCTGCAAAAGAAGGGGTTATGGACAGGTCTGAAGGGTTGTAAACGTGTGGCTTGCGTTGAACAAAACAAAAACCTTGGGCAGTTTTAGTGTGTTAAGCAATTCTGACTAATGAGAAATGCTGAAACCGTAAACTTGTTTGTTTTTTTGTTGTTTGTACTGAAGGGGGGGATTGGAATCACGCTGCTCAATGTTATGTAATGATGATAATTATATCAAGAATTTGTCAATATTTTTCTTTCTAAAATTCAATGGTTGAATTTTTTCTTCTAGGCTTGTGAGATTTTACTTTGTTATAGAAGTTACCAGATAATTACGAATTGTTCTTTTCATGTATTCTTTAATTAGTATTTGATATCTGAATACAGTAACATGCTTGCTTGTTTATTTATCCCCCAGCTTCCAGAAAGAAATAGGGACTTGTTTTGTGTTGAGAAAGGTCTTAAAAAGTGTTAAAAACATAGGGGTTATTGAAGCCAATTGTTTAAGGGACCATTTCTTGGCATTTCTTGGACATTTCTATGACACCCACTCACCTCTCATTTCAACCAGTGATCCCACAGTAACGGCACGGTCTCAAGCTGTCTGGGCGGGACATCTCGCATGGTTTGAAGGAAACATCACCTGCAGCTCAACCTGGCAAAGATGATTCTCGTCCTCCCTGCCAATCCGTCTCTAACAACCACGCTTCACTATCCAGCTAGGACTCTTCCTCAAACACCCCAAGGTCAGTCAGAAATCTTGGAGTAACTTTGTGATCAGCTGACCTCACCGACCACATTACAAAGACAGCCGATCATGAGGTTTGCTATGCACAAATCAGGAAAATCAGGGCTTTTTAACTGAGCATGCAAACAACTTCTTTTCCAGGCCCTGGTCATTTCTAGGCTTGATTCTGCAAGTCTTATTGCTGGACTTCCATCATGTGCAACTAAACCTCTACAAAAGGATCCGAATGTGCAGCTGTTTGCTTCAACGACCCAAAAGGGCCCACGTCACTTCTGTTATTCTCTGCCTGGCTACCCCGCTCCCGCATTAAGTTCAAGGTGTTGACGCTTGTTACAGATTGACCACGGGGTTCGCTCCCTCCTATTTCACTCCTATTACAAGTCTCATCCCTACCCAGAAGCCTACGATCGGTCAATGAGCGGGGCTGTGGTACCATCACAGCGAGCACAAAACACTCTCCAGAACTTTCTCATTCACAGTTCCATGTGGTGGAATGATTGCCCACCTCATTCGGAATGCGAATCCCTGACAGCATTCAAAGACAACTGAAAACTCATCTATTCAGGGAGCACTTAACATAAAAAAAAAAAAAAAAAATAAAAAACTTCCCCTTCCCTTAAATCCTCCCTTGCTTGGTTTTACTATCCGAGCTATGTGTGAACTTTGTACTTTGGCACTTCTTGCGTTGTTTTTGCCTTTTCACGATGACTCGCTTGGTTTTTCCTCAGTTGTAAGCGCTTGGATAAAAGCGCTCTAAATGACTAAATGTAAATGTAAATTTCTTTGTTAAAAGCCTTGTTTCCTCTAGGCTAAAGTTGGAGAAAGAACGCAAATCTTGTTGTTTTGGAGGACTCTTATGTTTATAGTTAAGCCTGGCAAAATCCAACCTTGAAAAAGCTGTGTGCGGGTTTTGTTAGTCTTTTAGTTACGGTTAAGGAACCACTGGGGATTATTGGGATTGAGTGAATTGTTGTTCGAGACATGCGGCGCTCATAAACCCAAATCTGCGACCTGGAAGGTCTGACGTGGGTCCGAATGTTCAGCTGCATAATCGATGGAGATACGCTTCCGTCTATCTGTATGTGTGGAAAAATTACTGGTTTATCTTTTCTTAGCCAATGAACCGTTCAACTGTAGCAATGACGTGCTTAACCTTGAAAATGGTATAACTGCTGTGTCTTTGAACTTAAGCGAGGCGGCCTACGAACTCCGTGAGAGTCGAAGCTGACTTCTGGAGAAACTGAAATATTTCAGTAAAACTTTTCTTTCATTTTGTATAATTCTGATCGGGCTTCATTTTCATATCTGGTTCTGGGGTCTTTGACTATATACCCCTTACAGTACTGACGGGACCGGTAGTAGCGTACGCTTGACAACCCTAATTCAGACTTGCCATAACCTCCTGTTTGCAATGCTATCTAAAATAAGAGCGTAAATAAAGGGGAAAATTTTGTTTTCAATGGTAGTTTTTTTTCCCAGAGTGCAGAATTCAGTGACCTTGAGCATTAGAAATTGATGCATTAGAAACTTTGCTTTCTGTTTATTACCCATTCACAATCTAATAAAATTTAGTTTTTCATGCTGCTAAGAACATATTTCTGGATTGTGAACTATTTAAATTTGCAATTGAATCAGAAAACTGGGATGACAATGATAACCAATGGACGTGACAAAAACGTCCAACATTTTATGAAGTAATTTTTCAACAGTTTTTGCTTGGTAATGAAACTGGTACAGAACTGCAAAATTTGATTGATATGGTACCCAGGGCCGTAGTAGGGTGGGGGGAGAGATGTCCACCTCGGTAAAATAGAGTTAGATTGGGTGGTCTCAGTCAGGTAACATGCCTAACAAGGTATTTAACAAAATTATCAGTGGATACCAGTTTACCTGTAGGTTCAAATGAGCAAAAGTTTTTCATTGTGTGTTTGAGCCCTAGAGAGATGACATCATTAGTCGCCCCTCCAGAGCTCGACAGACCTCAATTCTTTTCTCGCTTTCCCCCCTGTCAAGGCACAAAGTAAGGGTAAAATTTGTAAGGGCTATATTATGAATAATTTACACTGTTAATATTGATAAATAAATAACAGAGAATTACATTTATTAATAACCGAAATATTAAAACACCACATAAGAAAAAGTAATCAGCTATATACAGTATTTAATTTGTGAAAGTAGGTGTGAGACAGACATTACCGTTTTTGGAATCTTGTTCCAGCTCCTCTCTCCAGGTCAAGCTTGAGCGTGCCACTTCCTTTTGGGCTCCTGGTTCTAAACCAAAGATTCAATGCTTTTTTTTATTATTATAAAAACTGTAAACAAATATTTTTAACTAATGATATTTATAAACTCTGTTTTTATTTTAACAAACAAAATATTCATTTTTAAAGTCTGATCATTTAAAATGGGGTTTTAAACTGGGGAAGGCTGTTCAAATGAATTTGTTTTAAATCAAAACAATTAATTGTTTTAAATGTTGCTAAAAAATCAATATAAATATGATGTTTTTTTTCTTTTCTTTATTTATTAAAAAACAGACCAAATGCATTACCACAAATGCATTAATTCCAAATAATTTATTTTTTTTGATTCCGTTTTTTTTTCTTCCCCACACCTTCATCAGCCACCTGAAGAAGGTCAGCGATATAGGGATCATCTGGTAGTGCTGGGGAAGGGATGGGGCCACCGGAGGGTGGGAGGAGTTCATCTATCTGCATCCGCTGGCTCAAATGGGG
>JAPXFY010003675.1:0-20709 GCA_030674185.1 Monoplex corrugatus | reverse complement strand
TAAAGGAAGGTCATCGAGGTAGATATGAAATAAGATTGGACTTAGAATTGAACCTTGTGGCACACAAACGATACCCTTCCGTCAGAAGAGAGTAACATGCTATAAGTAACATGTAACATGCTCTGCTTTCCTGCTTGCAGAAATTGACGACAAATGATGTATGTCACTGAAACCAAACAGAATGATTTATTCCTATAAGAGAGAGTACTATGAGCTGATCCAAAAGTCTTGTCAGTTAAGATGACATTTCTAAAGTGTTCATAAAAAACTACTTTTATCTTGTGTTAAAATACAAACGATAACCTTTCCGCCATTAATACGCACAATATTATACTGACGCCATGTTTCGTTTAATTGGATGACGTCATTGAAAAAATATTATGTAACTGACTGTGCGTCCCGAAAATGGATCCAAGCATAGAGAGCGGAAGAGGTGCTGTCTTCAAACTTGGAGATGGTCTGACCAAACGTCATGCCAGTCTGACAGTTTTGTATGGAGACAAGTGTGCGTCATACAGGACATTTCGCTGTTGGACTGATAGTTCCAGTTTTCAGTTTCTCAAGACGACGTCTCCTTGCTGGGAACGAATTCCATATACACTAACGTCACAGGTGCCATGTGTATGGTGATCATGGCACAAGCCTTAAGCCTGCACATAAACCCATGAGGTGGCCAGTCCTGAGGTTCTACTTAGACTATGTTTTACTAGTCTATATTTTATACTAGTATTTTATCAGCCTACCACTGGAATAATCTGGTTACATGTAAATGATATGTGTGTATTGACCTTTGTCAAATGATGAGCAAGTTGCTGGTGTTATTGCACAGCTGATGACAGTTCCAAACGAGGAGAAAACCACTTGAAAGACAAGTACCGATGTAGACCTCCATGTGATGCCTGAAACGAGGAAACTGTCCAGCTTGTGAAGAGTGACTAAATAAGATCTGCACATATGTTCGTGAAATAAGAGCAACTTATGTTTCATATGGCACAGTTGAACTGATTATGCGTTATGATCTTGAGATAAGAAAAGTGGCTGCTAGAATCCTAAGCGATATGCTTGAAATGTCTGAGCCACGGGGCTTGAGCATCCCTTCAGTTGAATGACCGATTCGCATCTTGTGAAGATCCGAACTGCCCGTTGACAGGCAACCAGAGCTGATTGAGTTGTGCCAACTTACCGTCATTTCCAAATCATCTAATTCGTAGTCATAGAAACGCACACAACAGAATGGTTCTTTCAGCTTGTGGAATAGATCAAAGTCTGGAGGACTCACATCCATCTAGTGACAAGGCGGATGTGGCTGGGCGTCTCACGGATATGACGTCATATACATATATACATATATATATAATATACATATAATATATATATATATATATATGTGTGTGTATGTGTGTGTGAGTGTGTGTGTGTGTGCGTGTATGTGGTGTATGTGTGCAGTAGGGGTGTGTGTGTGTGTGTGTGTGTGTGTGTGTGTGTGTGTGTGTGTGTGTGTGTGTGTGTGTGTGTGTGTGTGTAAAAATCTAACGCTATGATGAAAACAGATAGATCATGACACATACAATGTCACAGACTGGTTTCCCTTTGACAGCAGAACTGTACTTGAAATAATCCCTATTATTAGTTCGATCAATAGCAATAATAATAACAGCAGTCATCGTGATGATGACGATGATGAGGTCACGATGACGTCACTCCCTTACTTCACTTTCTCCACTGGCTGTGCATATGTCAATACATTATGCTACAAGTGTGTCAATGGTACTGCACTTATTCATCTTTGTGACTATCTCCAGATTTACACCCCTGCTTCTGATACTCATTATCATCATCATCATCAGGTGCCTTGCCGCATGGCGTTGGTGATTATGGACTTCCATCTGTCTCTATCTCCTGATGCCTCAAGCATCTCCTCCACTCTCCTTGTCTTCAGCCACTCTGCAAGTCTGTCTAGTATCTTCTCCCTGGGTCTACCCAGTGCTCTCTTTCCCTCCAGCTTTGGTGTTGTGACCAGGTGCTCCAATTCCCCTTTCCTCATAAAATGGCCTATGAATGTTGCCTGCCTTTTCTTAATCTTCCTTATGAATGATCCACTTGTGTCTACTTCCATCAAGACTGTCTCGTTTGTTTTCTTTGCTGTCCATGGAACTCTCAACATCCTTCTTAGAAACCACATCTCGGCTGCCTCAATCTTGTTCTGGCTTTGCTTGTTGACTGTCCACGCCTCGCAACCGTACAACAATATTGGTTCTATATAACATTCAAGAACTCTCTTCCTGATGTTAATTGATAGGCTTTTCTTGGTAAGAATGCTTTTCATCTTCTTGAATGTTGTTTTGGCTTGGGCGATTCTGCTGGCTATTTCTGATGTGCATCTGCCGTCTGGTGAAATGATCGTTCCCAGGTATTTAAACTTATCAATCTGTCTCAAGGTTGTGCTGTTTGCTGTTATTTCGCATGAGGGGATTTCATGTTTTTACTGATCACCATGACTTCAGTCTTCTTGCTGTTTAGTTCCAACCCCTTACCTTTGCTTTCTATTTCAAGTATATTCACAAGGTTTTGTAGGTCCCTTTCACATTCTGCAATTAGCACGGTGTCATCTGCGTATCAAATGTTGTTTATCATTTTTCCTCCAACCTTTAATCCAGAGTCTTCCTCTAGATTTCTCATGATGTTTTCGTTGTAAAGTGAAAACAGATCTGGTGACAAAACACAACCCTGTCTGACTCCTCTTTTGATGTTTTGGAAATAGCTTATATCGTTTTATATTCTCATTTCAGCTGTTTGTTCCCAATACATATTTCTGATTATTCGTAGATCTTTTCCATCAATATTGAGTCTTTCTAGTTGGTTGATCAGTTCTTCATGTTTTACCCGATCGAAAGCCTTGGTATAGTCAAAAACGCATAAATATAAATCCTTGTTCACCTCGCCTGACCTCTCTATGATAGTTCTTAGGATGTATATGGCATTAATAGTTCCTTTCCCTTCCACAAATCCACACTGTTAATCTGCTATTTCTCTTTTGATTCTATTCCTTGTCCTCATCATGATTATTCTTAATAGGATCTTGGTTACATGACTCATCAAACTGATTGTGCGATGGAGTTCGCTTCTGATACTAGTTGTTTACAAATTCCTTGATACAAATGTATCACTGTCAGTCGTCGCTCTTTTTCTGTGTATGACCCATACAACTAGAACAATCTTCCCCAGTCTATTTGACTGTCACAAGCTCTGTCTTCCTTCAAGCCCAGCTCAAAGACATAACCTTGTTGTCCAGCAGAGATGATCCTGTCTACATGATCCAAAACAAGAGTGATTGCCCGCGCCCAAGCAAACACAAACCAGAAGAACAAGAAAACCAATGTAAGCGCGTCTCCAACAAGACATGCTCACTCTTTTGTCCCACTCTCTTCCTGTCTTCCCACCTCCAGTTTGCATATGCTTTGTGCCATGGAACTTTGATCGTTATTTCATGACTGTTTTGATGAATGATGAGAATGCGCATTTTTGTTTGATTTTCGTATCATCAAGACTTGGTGCCTTATAAATGTCATTAGTATAATTATTATACAACCAGACACCCAAAGCAGTTCAATAAAAGAGAAAAATACTGGGAAATAAGGAAAAAAAGAATTCATTGAGAGAGAGAGAGGGGAAGGAATGGAGGGAGAGACAGACAGACAGACAGACAAAGACAGAGGTAGAGATATGTATGTCTGGATGGATGGTTTGTTCATTCTACAGGCCATAGCCACCTGTTAAGAATTAGGTGAAAAACGAATAATTACAACAATGTTCTAGAAATACAATCTTATAAATATCATAATTATAATTATTGTAATATTACAATCGGTATTATGAAATTGCAGGTTCCCTAAATTTTGGTGTTTTATGAAAAAACAATAGTTTACACAACATCAAGCGAAAAGATCACACAACACTGAAACAAAACAAGCTGATAATTGCACTGAATTCTAATTTTGTACCGTGACATTTACATCCAAGCATGAATACAGTCCTATTACCCAAATGTGCTGCCTCCTGCCCCAAACCAATATGCCATCAGTCAATGTAATGGTGGACAGATGATTCATATCAAGCAGACAAAGTATTGTGTATTTGTTGTCAGACTTGAAGTAATATCAAACAATTGTGTTGGAGGTACATGACAGCCAGCAAACTTCAGAATCATGCAACTTTTTGTGAATGGGTTATGAACTTTGTGTGGCTCAATATTGTCACTTTTTTTATTTTTCAGTAGGACAAAATATATCTGAAACACAACTTTTAACCTGATGATTTTAAAATGAGAGAACAGTTCTGTCCCAAATGTTTTGGATATTTTAGTCTTTGTAGACAGCCTAGACGTCTCTAACGTGTTCCTGATTTATCCCTTGAATGCCAACGTTTTTTGACATCTTGTGTTTTCCATGTGCCTGGGAAAAACATTGCATCACTGTCATGTAAAGTAAAACAACTGTTGGTTCATATTTGAGGGAATCTACGCAAGAAATTACAAGGAATGATGCATTAGGCATGACAAAATATGTTTTCAGATGATTTATGTAATAATTTCTTGAAATGACCACATATTTGTAAAATGTTGTGGAAATTCCCATAAAAAATCATAATCGCTCACAATACAAACAAACAAACCATCAAACAAACAAAGGAAAAAATAGAAAACATGGCCATCCTGGTGAAATCTAGGAGTATTCAGACTTTGGATGACCACCTACTGACAGATCACTGACAGCTGACGAGCTACAAAGAGCTGCAGCATACTGTAAAAGTACTAGTGCACAAAGTGGCTTGACGGTCACGTCGTCTGCTGCCGCCACGCCCCCTACCCCCACCCCTAATTCATCACCCTAGTCCTCCCCTTACCACTTCTAATACTATTCACTGGAAGTGGTGGGTTATTATACAGTGTCCCACTGGGTATTTCAACAGTGTGAAGGTGTTGGCTGGATGCCAGTTTTGTCTGTGCCCACAAACCCTTTGTGTCACGTGCTCGTAAAATCAATACTTTTCGTGTCTGTCTGACGCACATTTCATACCAACAGCGAGTAACTACTGCTATTTTCAACCTCTTCTTGTATCAGAATTGTCTCCTGAATCATCCTACAGTCATTTATAAGTTCTTGACTCAACTCACATGCTTTCAACGGTTGAAAACACGCAGGATTGCGAGACAGTCCCGGTGTCGCCATTTTGCTGAAAACCAGTTCCTATTCTGAGATAAATGAAACCAATCTGATGAGGGTTCCAGAGGTCAAAAAGTCATGTAAGGGAAGCCAGTCACTTTTATGAACCCTCTCTGAGACTGACAACGTCAGTCAGCGCTTCTCTCCCATTTACATCAGGCTGAAACGTGTGTGTCAAACTACCTCCGTAAATTTTACGCTTGTATGTATCACAGAAAGCTCTGGGAGCGCTGTAAATTTTACGTTGGTGGCACTTATGGGTTTAGAACGAAATTGTACAAATATTCGCTGCTAACATATTTGCATCTCATACAGCAGAGTTACTTCAGAGCAGTCTATTCCGTTCAATGTCCCTGTGTAAACTAGTCATATTTTGTGCCAGTGCAAGCATGCACACAGATTCAATATTCAATTCTATGATCCTTGTAGCAAGAAAACATATCTACAAATACAAACTCAGCAAAAATCAACTAATTGTCAATTCTTTTACCAAATACATAGCCACAAAATAAGAAATAGAAAATGTAAAGCAAAATTTAGTTATTACTTGCAATGACAGCCATATCTACCACTGGTATAATTCAGACACCAGCGTGAGCTACAGGGAAAAGAAGAGGATCATCAGATAATTCCTTAAGCAATTGACAGAAAGGGATGAGTGTCACCTTCTGTAAAGAACACAATAAGTGGATATGATAAGGCTCCACACCAGTCATAACCAGCTCAATGCCAATGTGAAATACATGTACAAGTTCAAGCTGACACCATCAGTGATCTGTCCCAGTGATCAAGAGATCAGACAGCTGAACTAACATTGCAGCAGTATGTCTCTATCACGTGGAACAACAGGAGATATGGCAGACTACAGGTCCACTGACCACCAAGCTCCAAGGCAGCTGGTTATCATCATCATGTGCCTGCCACATGCTGTTGGTGATCATGGCCCTCCATATGAATCTATCCTTTGTTGTTGCAAGTACATCTCCCACCTTCTCTATTTTCAGCCACTCGAAAGTCTGTTCAATGTTTTCCCCTTGGGCCTACTGGTGCTCTTTTCCCTCCAGCTTTCCTGTTGTGATTAGGTGGTCTAAATTTCTCTTGTTTCATAAAATGTCCTATTGTTTGTCTTTTCCTAATCCTTTTATTAATGTTCTTTCTGTGTCTGCCTCCTTCAAAACTGTCTCGTTTGTTTTCTTTGCTGTCCTTAAAACTCACAACATTCTTTTTAGAAACCACAAAAGAGAATGGAGGCAGCTGGTAGGAAATGGAAAACAAAACAAAACAACAAACAAACAAAACAACAACAACAACAAACAAAAACCCCCAATAACAACAACAGTAAAACAGCCATGTTCATCGCTAGATGGAAATAGAGGTTTATGTAGATAGTGAACAAAAGAAGAATTCCTTGAGTGATGTCAGCTTAGAATTTACATCCATTTTCTGCTGTTGCCCATTTTCTGTACTGCTCCTGAGTCACTGTCCCCTCATCACCTTCAGCATGTGCCCTGCTGCATGGCATTGGCGATCATGGCCCTCCATATGAATCTATCTTTTATCGCTGCAAGTATTTCTCCCACCCTGTCTGTCTTCGTACACTGTGCATGTTCGTCCAATATTCTCTCCCCGGGTCTACCTGGCGCTCTTTTTCCTTCCAGCTTTCCCGTTGTGACTACGTGCTCAAATATCTCTTGCCTCATAAAATATCCTATAAATGTTGCTGGTCTTTTCCCAATCTTCGTCATTAATGTTCTTTCTGTGTCTGTCTCTTTCAAGACTGGTGTCGGTTTGTTTTCTTAGCTACCCCCTCAGGTCCCTTATTTCAACCATCCGACACAAATGCAAACCAACCAAAACTGAGTTCATCGTAAGAGCAGTGCAATTCTGACATTTTTATTTTACAATTTTGTTTATTGTACTGATGAAGATAAGAATGATAGTAATGATTCCATGGTGTTCTATTTCAGAAAGAGACTATTTGACAGAGCTGTATGCTACAGTTATTATCATTTTTTATCATGGCGTCAATCAGGCCAGAGAAACAGACATTTGTAGCGCTAGGACATTTGAGAAACACAATGACGCATCCATAAAGTATTGGATGAGAGTCGATCGTGTGACCCCAATCACCCCTTTGAGCCCATAACACTCTCAAATCTGGGCAGAATCCAAAAACGATTTGTTGGACTGATCATAATAATAATTAATAATAATTACAATATTTATATAGCGCAAAATCTTGATAAAATCAAATCTAAGCGCTGAAACAGACACACACACACGCACGCACGCACACACACGCACGCACGCACGCACACACACGCACTCACGCACACACACACACACACGCACACGGCTATAAATAGGGAGAAAGAATAAAAGCAATGGAAAATTATAGAGAGCATATTATATACAATTATTTATTGCAATGTGATTCCCCACCGAGTGGAGAGAGGCTGCAGAGGGGATTGAATGAGGTCAGGATTTTATGCAGAGGAGAAAAGGTGAGTTTTGAGAGCGGACTTGAAGGAGACAAAAGTAGGTTGCTGACGGACTGAGAGAGGAAGTTTGTTCCAGGAGAGCGGACCAGAAACAGAGAAGGCTCATGGACCATAGGTATTGATCTTAGTGCGTGGAAAGCGAAAAGTCAGAGGATCGGAGGCAGAGCGGAGGGTACGTGAGGGAACATAGATCTCAAGTAGGCTTGACAGGTAATCGGGGGCTGCGTTATTGAGGCTTTTGTAGCACATGGTGTCTAGTTTGTACTGTATGCGCTTTGATACAGGGAGCCAGTGAAGTTGTGCCAGGAGAGGAGATATGTGGTCAGCTTTTTTCTTTTTGAGTACAAGGCGTGCAGCATTGTTTTGAATGCGCTGTAGGATGTGAGTTGTGGAGGCAGAAAGACCGGACAGGAGTGAATTGCAATAGTCAATGCGAGACATTATGAAGGAGAGAACGAGTTTTGCAGTTGTTTCCACAGAGAGATACTTCCTGATCAGGCTTATACGATGGAGGTGATAGTAGCAAGATCTGGCAGTTTGAGAAACAAAGTTGTTCATGGAGAGGGTAGAGTCAATGCAGACACCAAGGTTTTTAGCTGAATCAGAAATTGGGACTGATGTGTTACATAATGGGAGAGAAAGAGGAGGCAGCTGAGAAAGTTTCTGACGGGTGCCAATGAGGATAGCTTCTGTCTTGTCATCATTTAGCTGAAGTTTGTTGCATATCATCCAATTTTTAATGTCCGAGTAACACTCAGTGGTGCGAGTCAGGAGGCGCTGTATATTGTCAGGTGAGTCACTGTCTTGAAGTTGGGTGTCATCAGCATAGAAGTGGTGTTTTATAGAGTGGGAGTTGATGATGGTGGACAGGGGGGAGGTGTAAAGAGTGAAAAGAACAGGGCCAAGGACAGATCCTTGTGGAACACCACAGGTCAGGTATGCAGGTTGAGAGTAAGTGCCATTAATGAGAACAGTTTGTTTTCTGTTTGACAGATATGAAGTGAACCAGGAGACAGCAATGTCAGAGATGCCAAAAGTATGATGAAGTCGAGAAAGGAGAATACCATGATGAATGATATCAAAGGCTGCAGACAGATCAAGGAGTGTGAGGAGAGAGACTTTGCCAGTATCAGTTGCAAGGAGGAGATTGTTGAGAATGTGTAGCAAGGCAGTTTCAGTGCTATGGCACTGGTGGTAGGCTGACTGGAAAGGATTGAGGAGATTTTTGGCAGACAGGTGAGAGTTCAGTTGGTTTCGAATCAACAATCTCCTTAGCCCTGTCTGGGATCTCCTGTGCTAACCTCTTTGACACGTTGACTGGTTAGCGCTTAAAAGTTTAGCAGCTTTCATCCATCCATCTACTTGAAAGCTTCATTCACGCACCACTGTATAAGTTTAACATATTCGAAAACGAGGACAAATTTGGTTAAAGAACATAATATGCAGCTTTCCATTTGTGATCAGTACCTTGCTGCTCAAGATTCAGTTTAAAAGTCCACTTCCAATCAACGTGGACATTCTGTCACTGCCAGACTCTTGTTTATGTCATTGTTTTCTGTGTGGCCTGTACTTTCTCACGCTGTCTGACCCATGAGGATGGTTTTCCTCCACAACACTGACACAAATCTCTGAGAGTTGTTCGGAACTTGGAACTAAGTATCAGATACGTGAAGAAGTTGACCGTAGAGTTGAGGCTAGAGGCAACAAAAAGAACTCCAGCGACGACAAAAAACGTGTTGTGATATTTTTGATGTAAGTAAAATTCAGGAGCAAGATAGACACCGAGCTTGGTAGCCATCTCTGGTAAAAACAGAGCAACATACACAGCACACAGAAACAGCAACATCTTTGTGATTCGGTTGTCATCTTTACCATTCTCTTGTTTTCCAATCTCTTGCATCTGCAGCCGTTTACTAGAAGCCTGGCGTAGTTTAGCGACGGTGATGAAGCAACAAACGACGACGACAACGACGAAAACGGATTTCAAGACCGCACCAAATACTGTCCACAGTTCATTTATAATTCTAACGTCGAGGACAACCCATTCTGTGATTTCTGTGTAAGCAACAGTGCGATTGGTGGAAGGGTCCATTCTCCATTTAATGGTGTAGAGCAGCATGATAGGAAGATGAAAAACCAGAAGGCCCAGGTACGTCATGACTATGGCGAACAGCATTGGTCTAAATAGAACAGATTTCATAACCTACAATAAATACATCAGTAAAACATGAAGTAGAAGAAGAAGAAGAAGATGATGATGTGATGTATCGAGTTCATTCCTAACATGCAACATCATTTCGATCTTTTCACTACCCATCTGAAGGCTTCAATCATTGTGCTAGTATCAGCTTAAAGTTTCATAGACTTTTTTTTTCTTAACCTTCCACTCCCGCTCTGTTTTCTCTTTCTTAGTTCAAGACCCTGCCTGCAACAAGGATTGTGCAGGTTAAAGGAGTCTGCCATATAATTAATGGCAAATATGGATGGAACGTGTGCAAAATTGTCCAAGTGAAACGAATTGTCCTTGAACAAACTCTGAACTCTAAAACTCTAAACTACAAGCAAATGAATTATTCGAGTATTTAAAAAGTAGTATAATGACACATGCACAATTGTATATCCAAATACCATGACAGTTTTGTGCGCCATGTACAGATAAAAATCCGATAACCTGTTAAATCATCATTTCCTCCAATGAACTGATTACTCTTTACACATAATTCTTGCTGTTGCAGTACCTATTAAAATCTCACCATTCACCCATCAGTAAAAAAAGCGAAAGTTTTAGAACGCTTGGCGCTTTATCATTTTTTCTTCCTTGAAAAAAAATGTTAATGTCATCAATTAGAGAAAAAATATCTGAATGTTATGAAGTGTGAATGTGCTGCTCAATTTTTTTTAATTCAAGAGACTTTTACAAAGAGACGAGTGGGAAAGTGAAATACTCTGGTCTCTCATAATAAAAAAAAAATGCGAATGTCAGTCTAGCTTGACCATGTCTTCTTCTTCTTCTTCTTTTTCTTCTTTTTCTTCTTCTTCTTCTTCTTCTTCTTCTTCTTCTTCTTCTTTTTGTTTCATGTGCATTGCATTGTTTTGTTTCGTCCTCTTATGCAGCCTACCTGTAAGACAGTAGTCTGCCTGCTTTGAAGGGCATGACCACAGACAGACACCGGTCCACACTCATGATCATGATGAGACCTCCAGACACGAAGCTGGCCCACACGCTGATGTAGACGATTTTAACATTCACTATGGTTTCCCAGTTGAAGGTATGCACCATGTCCCAGTTCCCGATATAACAGTAACCATAAAGTAGTAAAAGCATTACCAGGTTGATGAGGTCTGCCACAGCCAGTGAGAAGAGGAGCAGGTTGATCCTGTCCGACAGACCTTGCTGTAACAATCAGTCGTGGGTGAGTGACTGTGATAATAATGATGATGATGGTTATAAAGATAATAATAATAATAATAAGAGTAATAAGAATAATAATCATCGTCATTATCGTCATCATCATTATCATCATGATATTTATCAGGCGTCTAATCTTGAATCAAGAATCAAACCAAGGCGTGCACTCTCATCATTCACCAAAGCAGTCACCAACAACGATCAAATCTCAAGGCCACACAGTACACGCAAACTCGGAGGGGGAAGACAGGAGGTGAGTACGGCGTATGGCCCCTGACCAAAGCTACCGTCCTCCCTCTGTCACTCTCTCTCTGTCTCTCCCTGTCTCATTCTGTCTCTGTCTGTCTGTCTGTCGTCTGTCTGTCTCTGTCTGTCTGTCTGTCTGTTTCTCTCTCTCTCTCTCTCTCTCTCTCTCTCTCTCACACACACACACAAGATGCTGAGCTAGAGTACACTCAAACCTGTTCAACAAATGATCCTTGACCAAGCTGTCATCTTCTCTGTTACACACACACACATTCTCTCTCTCTCGTTCTCTCTCTCTCTCTCTCTTTCTTTGAGGCCTTTGTGTACAATGAAATCTCTATTGAACAATGGTACAATCATTTCTGCAGTGTTTTCAATGATATCGGGGGAAATACTGCACAAGAGAGTAATATAGTAGAGGAAGAAAATAATTTTGAGCCACTTTTCAATGAGCCTATAACTAAAGAAGAAGTGACTGCGAGTATCAGGCAGTTGAAAGCAGGAAAGAGAGCAGGACCAGATCAAATAATCAGCGAAATGTTAAAACATGCAAATGCTAATGTAATTGATTTCCTTGTCCATTTATGTAACAAGCTTTTTGATAATGGCATTTTTCCGTCAGAATGGGCAAAGTCCATAATAATCCCAATTCATAAAAAAGGAGATGTGAATAATCCAGATAATTATAGAGGAGTCGCTCTAACAAGTATAGTGAGTAAAGTTTATACATATATTTTGAATAAGAGATTAACAAAGTGGGCAGAAAAAGAAGAGAAAATAGTTGAAGAACAAGCTGGATTTAGAGCAAAATACAGTACAATTGATCATATTTTCACACTTTACTCCCTTGTGCAGAAGCATTTACTTTTAAATAAGAAACTTTATGTTGCATTTGTGGATTTTAGGAAGGCATTCGATTCTGTGAATCGTAATAATCTTTGGAATATATTACGTAAAAGTGGTGTGAATGGAAAATTATATATGGCCCTAAGAGGAGTTTATAACTCAGTGTTTGTATGCGTGCGTGAGAAGTGTGTATATTCAGATTATTTTGAATGCCCTAAAGGAGTGAAACAGGGGTGTCAATTGAGTCCTCAATTGTTTTCATTTTTCATTAATGAATTAGCAGTGGAACTGTCAAGAAAAGGCAGGCATGGCATTCAAATTATCCCTGGGGTTATTGAGATATTCCTATTGCTGTTTGCAGACGATGTTATTCTTCTCTCTGGTACAGTCAAAGGCTTACAAAACCAGTTAAATGTCTTAAAGGAAGAATCGGATCGACTAGCTTTAACAGTTAACATGGATAAAACTAATATTATGATTTTCAGGAAGTGTGGACATTTATCAAAACACGAAAAATGGTTCTATGGAATTAACGAGGTTAAAGTTGTTAATTCTTATAAATACTTAGGAATGATATTTTCGACAAAATTAAGTTTAAATTATGCATGGGAAGAATCTTGTAATAAAGGGAAAAAGGGTGTTATTGAAATTCTAAAATCCTTACGGAAGCTCAATTCTATTGATTGTAATTTATATTGGAAAATGTTTGATACACAGATAGAACCTTTACTTACATATGCAGCTGAAGTATGGGGTCTTACTGTAAATCCACATATGGAAAAAGTGCATACATATGCTATAAAACGTTTTTTGGCTGTACCAATTCACTCTTCTAATACTGTTTTATATGGAGAAACTGGAAGATATCCTTTATACATTAGAACCTTTGTGAAGAGTATTAAATACTGGTTGAAATTGTTAAGGCTTCCACAATCTCGGTTATGTAAACAGGCATATGAAATGATGGTTACTCAAATGGAAATAGGAAAACAGAACTGGGCCTATCAGGTAAAAAAGGCTTTATCAGAACTTGGGTTTGGAATCGTGTGGTTGTCCCAGGGAGTAGGAAATGAGTGTCAGTTTATTAATGAATTTAAAAACAGGCTTATTTGTTCGTTTAAACAAAATTGGCACTCAGATATGGAAAACAAAGAAAAATATAGTTGGTTCTTCTCATTTAAAGATGTTTTTCAAACCGAAAAATATCTCAGTGTTGTTACGGATAAATGGCAAAGAACTAATTACGCAAGATTTAGATTAAGAACACTTGGTTTCAATGCAAATAAAAATTGGTTTCAACCTGGGACGTCCACAGTATATCCTTGCCCCTTATGTGGAAACAATGTCGATAATGAAAAACACTTTTTATTCCAATGCCAAATTTTTGACACAATACGTGGAAAATGCAAAGTTTTTGAATCCAACATGGCCAAAAGACAAGATGTTGTATCTATTTTGTCGTCTGATGACGAAGTCATAATCAAATCAGTGGCACTATACATTGCGGAAGCACAAAAAATAAGACATAAACACTTACAAGCCCGACAATAGTGCTAGACAATATCATACTGGGATTAATTTAATCTCTTTTGACTGATGTGGGTTATATCACGTTAACTCCAAAAGAAGCCGCTTTATTATAGACTCTGTTTTGTAAAGAGCTGTTTTCATTTGCTTTATTTTGCTTTGTTTGCCGATAATTTAAGAGTAGCTAATAATATGAAAATAATGGTATATTTGTAGAATATGTTAGAAGTGGATATTGAAAGGGTATATAGACACTTAAGGGTCTACTATACATGTTAACAAAAAAAACAACAACAAAAAACAACAACTAAAACAACCAAAAAACAAATAAATAAAAGGCATAGTGATGTCCCTTGTTAACAGAGTATTTTGGGGCAGTTATGTGAAGATTATATTATTATCACTAAATGTAAGGTTTGGGTGGTCTAGCCCAGATGTTTCATCATATTACAGTTTTGATGTGTGTGTGCGTGCGCACGAGCGCGCGCCCGCGTGTGAGTGTATATGGATGCGTGTGTGTGTATGTGGGTGTGGGTGTGTGAAAAAGATTTTGGTTTGTCTAAACCTAGACAAATTATTGGCCTGAATGTGGGAACACTGTTCTGATATTTTTTGTTGTTGTTCTTTTTGTATTATGTAGTAGTGGTAAAATGGATGATTGTTTATTATATATGATTTGAATATGTTCGACTGTTCAAGGAATGGATGTTCGATATTTTTTTTTTTTATTATGCGTGAAGAATTTGTGCACATACAAAGAGTGGATTATGTGTCGCACTACTGGAAAATTGTTATCCCCCTTGTCAAAAGACCTTTTCGGGTAATGACAATAAACAGTTTCAGTTTCAGTTTCTCTCTTTCTTTGTTTCTTTCTGTTCTTTTTTTTACCAAGACTTCAGAAAGGTAAGAAGGCTGATTTGGCCTCAAGGGAAGGGACATGGGAAGTGAACTTATCTCTCCAATCTTGTTGTGCCAGGGCAGCAGGGCAAGTGCCGATTTTCAACTGCAGTGGGATCTTTAGCATGCACAGGCCAGAAGCACTGGTCAGACTCATTTTTCGTCCCATTTCTATAACAGTTAATCCATCAGCCTGATGAGTTGGTTGGTAGCGAATGCTAATGCTAATTCATTTACCTAAATCCACCAGACCCCTAGACATTACAACTTTATAACTTTCAGTCGCCATTCATTAGATATGTTATCTGTGTTTACGTGTCTAATGCAAAATTCCTCACCATAAACCATTTATTGTTATATAAACACAAAGGTTGAATTGGCCTATCAAACACATGTATAACTAAGCTTGAAAATAACAATTGAAAAATTGACATGAAAATTAAACACACACACACACACACACACACACACACACACATATATATATATATATATATATATATATATATATATATATATATATATATATATATATATATACATACACACACACACTCACTCACTCACACTATCACTTACTCACTCACACGCACACACACACAACCACACACACACACACACACACACACACACACACACACACTCACGTATACGCACACATGCACACACGCACACACATATATTAGATCATCACAAACATAAATACAATAATAGGATAACTTGAGCATAATATTTAGAGAAGCCCGTAACAATTCAGAAAATATACACACATCAATACATGCGTGGCACAACTCAAGTCAATATAAAGGATACCACCCCCTCTACACACAAACACACACACACACACACACACACACACACACACACACACACACACACACACAAACACACACACACACACACACACACACAAAAGATTTTATACAATACGTATCAAAAACTGTACAATCGACAAAATAGGGGGGAAAAAAATGATATAAGATTTGAGTTCATAAACCTCAGGACATAGTGTAATTATAACAGAGGAATTATACGGCAGTTAGAGCGCAGCACTTTAAAGTTCTATTGCCCTTTTAGATACACAATAATGTACACGAACAAAGAGAGCGTTCAATAAAGTACATGTACACTAACAAGAAAACGTCCAATCACACACACACACATTCACACACACACACATTCACACACACACACACACACACACACACACTCACACACACACACACACACAAACACACACACACACACACACACACACACACACACACACGAACACACACACACACACACACACACACACACACACACACACACACACACACACACACACACACACACACACACGTCTATTTCATAGAGAAAAGACGTTAAATCATAGAATGAACACACACACACATACACACACACACACTCACGCACACACACACACACACACACACACACACACATACACAGTCACAGACACACACACACATACGTACACACACACAAACATACAGACACAGACACAGACACACACTCACACACACACTCACACACACACACACACACACACACACACACACATACACACACAGACACAGACACAGACACAGACACACACACACACTCACACCTACGCACACGCACGCACACACACACACACACACACACACACACACACACACACACACACACACAACACACACACACATCACTTCAATTCTAAAAGAAAAATTCGATACATTACAAATTATAATCGCACAACTCTTTTTTCAAAAAGCTTGCTCTACGTGTACATCTGAGGCAAATTCAGAACGATATATGTAGTAACAATGTTTTTACAAACAATACTAATAATGATAATGATTATGAAAATGATAATGGATTAAAGCGCTGATGGATTACATCCCTACGGACAAATACCTACCCATTATTTTTTTTTTATCAGACTTAGAAACGTTTGTATTATCAGATTGATTTTATAGTTAAAAAATCTCTCCTGAAAGTGTGTGTGGTTTTTTTTAATCAGTGTTACTGCAAGGCACTGTTAGGTTTCAGCCATTATCCGTCCTTGAGGTTAAAACGCTAGGAAAGGAGAGCGACAGGCTTTGAGATAAAAGTTTATCATGTAGCATCTGAAAATGTAAACGAGTAAGAATGCAGTGAAATAACAAGTGATGGACGTCAAGAAACTCACCACAAACACAACCTGGTGAAGGTTTCAAAAACTTACCCAGCCATAAGTTAACTGTAAATCTGTTAATTATGTTCGTAGATGACACAGAACCTACAAGATGAACGCCTTTTTATCTTGGGAACAGAGGAATCTCCTCTGTGTCTCTGACTGCCACTTTCCAAAAACCATTTCCGTCTCTGTTTCCAAATATAGTTGTTTACAATAACACAAGCTTCGGAAACTGAGACAAAAATGTTAGAACGAATAGTATGAAACTGTTTACTGCTGTTTGTGTGGCACACACACACACAAACACACACACACACACACACACACACACACACACACACACACACACACACACACACACACACACACACACACACACACACACACACACACACACACACAAACACACACACACACACAAAAGATTTTATACAATACGTATCAAAAACTGTACAATCGACAAAATAGGGGAAAAAAGAATGATATGAGATTTGAGTTCATAAACCTCAGGACATAGTGTAATTATAACAGAGGAATTATACGGCAGTTAGAGCGCAGCACTTTAAAGTTCTATTGCCCTTTTAGATACACAATAATGTACACGAACAAAGAGAGCGTTCAATAAAGTACATGTACACTAACAAGAAAACGTCCAATCACACACACACACATTCACACACACACACATTCACACACACACACACTCACACACACACACACACAAAACACACACACACACACACACACACACACACACACACACACACACACACACACACACACACACACGTCTATTTCATAGTGAAAAGACGTTAAATCATAGAACGAACACACACACACACATACACACACACACGCACGCACGCACACACACACACACACACAGACACACACACACACACATACGTACACACACACACACACACAGACATACAGACACAGACACACACACACACTCACACACACACACACACACACAGACGCACACATACACACACAGACACACACACAGACACACACACAGACACACACACACACACTCACACCTACACACACACACACACACACACACACACACACACACACACACACACACACACACACACACACACACAACACACACACATCACTTCAATTCAAAAAGAAAAATTCGATACATTACTAATTAGAATCGCACAACTCTTTTTTCAAAAAGCTTGCTCTACGTGTACATCTGAGGCAAATTCAGAACGATATATGTAGTAACAATGTTTATACAAACAATACTAATAATGATAATGGTTATGAAAATGATAATGGATTAAAGCGCAGATTGATTACATCCCTACGGACAAATACCTACCCATTATTTTTTTTTTATCAGACTTAGAAACGCTTGTATTAACATGTAGATTGATTTTATAGTTAGAAAATATCTCCTGAAAGTGTTTTTATTATTATTATTATTATTATTATTATTATTATTATTAACAAGTTTATTGATTTTATAGTTTTAAAAAATCTCTCCTGAAAGTGTGTGTGTTTTTTTTTAATCAGTGTTACTGCAAGGCACTGTTAGGTTCCAGCCATTATCCGTCCTTGAGGTTAAAATGCTAGGAAGGGAGAGCGATAGGCTTTGAGATAAAAGTTTATCATGTAGCATCTGAAAATGTAAACGAGTAAGAATGCAGTGAAATAACAAGTGATGGACGTCAAGAAACTCACCACAAACACAACCTGGTGAAGGTTTCAAAAACTTACCCAGCCATAAGTTAACTGTAAATCTGTTAATTATGTTCGTAGATGACACAGAACCTACAAGATGAATGCCTTTTTATCTTGGGAACAGAGGAATCTCCTCTGTGTCTCTGACTGCCACTTTCCAAAAACTATTTCCGTCTCTGTTTCCAAATATAGTTGTTTACAATAATACAAGCTTCGGAAACTGAGACAAAAATGTTAGAACAAATAGTATGAAACTGTTTACTGCTGTTTGTGTGGCACACATGTCAGTCAGTTCATTACCCCAAAGATTTGAATAACCAGGTACCCAAAGAAACGTTATATTGCATCCTCTCGTGACTGACCATCATCATCATGTGCCCTGCCGCATGGCGTTGGCGATCATGGCCCTCCACACAAATCTGTCCCTCATCGCTGTAAGTACATCTCCCACCCTCTCTCTCATCAGCCACCCTGCAAGTCCATCAAATATTTTCTCCCTTGGTCTACCTGGTGTTTTCATTCTCTCCAGTTTTCCTATTGTGACTCATCATCATCATCATCATGTGCCCTGCCGCTTGGCGTTGGCTATCGTGGCCCTCCACACGAATCTATCCCTTGTCGCTGCAAATACATCTTCCACCCTCTCTGTCCTCAGCTACCCTGCAAGTCCGTCCAATATTTTCTCCCTGGGTCTACCCGGTGTTCTCTTTCCCTTCAGCTTTCTTGCTGTGACCAGGTGCTCCAATTCCCCTTTCCTCATAACCGATTGACTGGTAAATTAAAAATGACAGCTTACAGATATCATCATTTGTGTGACCATAACTTCCAATGTAGAGCCATCAAACTGAATCTAATTTGACAAAGTAACGATGGGTGGTTGTTAAGGTAGGTATTGACAAGAATAGTAAGTACCTTTTTTGACACCTGAAACTGTAGAATAGAATTATGAACAACTGATGAAATTGATCGGAGGCCCTCACCATTGGTTTTGGATGGTGAATTCACAATGCTTTGTTTTGTATACTTAGACTTTTCACATGAATCTTTATTTTCTAGATGTTTCTTGGCTAATTCCATGGCCTACTAGTGCGGCATATGGCATGTTGATTTTGATTTACCAGTGAATGCTCGTAATTTATACTCCGGGCATTCAAGAAACGAGGCTGTATGGTCAGTGGAGCAATTGACAAAATGTTTGATCTTATGAAATTAATTATCTTGTAATCATGCTGACCACATCTTTCACATGTCCGTTTGGCATGGCAGAATGGCATACCACTTTCCTGTACCCCAATCTGTTGCAGTACAACAAATTACCAGTAGCAAGAATGGTTTCACCACGAACTTCACATAACCCATGTGAGACCTTCTGTGAAGAGATATTCTGTCAGGAAAACAACCTTTTTTTTTATTTCGTTTAAGTAAGAAGTATTTGTTTTCGCTGAGAACAACTCTTAAATGGATTCTTCTTCTTGATGATCACATTTCAAACGATAAATTTGAAACTTAAAATTGTTTATTAGAAGCAAACTGATTCATTATGACTTGTTTTGACATTAGTTGTCCAGTCTCGAAGAATAATAAATGTTTTTTTCCTCAAGAAATTTCAGTAGTAGAACTCAACGATCCAAACGGCTCTCTTAAAGAGCTGTACTGTGTAAAACGATAAATAACCCGTCATAAGCGTGCATTATTTATCTATATTTCTGTGAAGAAATATAACTAACTTCTCGAAAACTAACTTCTCGAAATAGAATCAATAGTTTCTTTTGCTTCAAATATCTAAACTAATGCTCCTGTGATGTTAAAAAACTAAGCCAGACACGAGAAGCGAGATTAAATTACTCATCATAAATAACGAGGAAACATTCATCATCTATTAAACGCCAGAGATGGTAAATTCATGAATGCATTTCTTGTTCAGGACTAAATAAAAAAAAAACAAGTAAAAATTAAACGAAAAAGTTGAGAATGTATAAAGAAGGAAAACATGGATCTAACGATCAACTGGGACATTAAATTGTCCCCTCCCTCCACCCCTTCTATTATTGTCACCATGATGTAGAAGCTGAAGACAATCAGACAATCATGCAATAAAAAGAAACCACACTGTTTGTTTTTTTTTTTATCTTATTTCATTTTATTGTATATTTTTTTAATTTCATTTGATTTTATTTCATTTCATATTTT
>JAPXFY010000367.1:10000-61826 GCA_030674185.1 Monoplex corrugatus | reverse complement strand
CCAGGTTAAGATAAAAAAAAAACAACAGTTAAAAACCATGCTCATTGTTAACCTTGCAAGTCTAAAATGCAATTAAAGGAAACGATACTCAGATGTAAAATCATGTCAGGTGAAATCTATTGATCTCTCGTAAAAACTGGAAAATTCCATCAGGAGGGACGTATAGGAAGAGGTTCTTCAAGGAGTCTGCTGTGTAGTGCTTATGTCTCACATCGTACAAGTCCCAGCAATCAAGGCGTCTGATGCTCAACGGCACATCACATGGTATACACCAAGGTTCTTCTGCATTTTTTATAGGCTACGAATGCGTGTAGGATGTGTGACCAGTGTGTAATCTACATAACACTGTCTCTTTCCCTGATAAACAAATACCAGATTATCATCAGCGTAAAACCCACACACCGCATGACACTTGATGCTAATATCATGACAACGCATACCTTGTACTCACACAATGCTTCAAGATGTCGGCATCCACTGTCATCCACAATTCTAAAACATCACCATGGTGTTCATTCGGAGTGATCATGATGGGACATCACACCTGCACAAAGAACATTTCCAAACATCACTATAGTGGTTCAGCTACAGACCCTGATGGACATCTCACCTGTAGAAAGAACGTCATTTTTGAAACAGTACCATACTGTTCAGCCAATGACCCTGATGGCACCAATGACCCTGATGGCGCCAATGACCCTGATGGCACCAATGACCCTGATGGCGCCAATGACCCTGATGGTAAATTGCATGTGTACAAAAAACCATGACATACCATTCAAATACCCACAAACCAAATTATAACAGGTGTGCAGACTGACTGTGCCTAAACAACTTCATGTGTATGCATATTAGACAGTGTGGAATAGGACCTTATGGGCTGGGAAAACGCAATGAAAGAGGAGATATGTTAGCATCTTTCTGTCGGGCCAATGAATCAGACATCACTAACACCCTCTTTAAACAGCAGTATCATAGATGATATTCCTGGAAACTCGAAAAAAACAGACAACAACAACAAGAAAATAAAAATCAGAAATCAGACACATTACACCATGATAGACAGGACATGAAGAACTACTGTCTTGAGCTCAAAAATAAAACCAGGAGCTGATTGTGACAGTGATCACCACCTAGTCGCAACAAAAATTCTACTCAAAGCTTGCAAACAAAACAAAGCCAAGCAGGCCCCTAAGTTTGATCAACAGAAATTGAAAAATCAAAGACATTGCATCTGATTTTGAGATCAAAGTCAACAATCATTTCAAAGCTTTAATCCAGGAATGGACATTAACTAGTATCCAGAAGAAATTGGGGCAGATATGAAGATCAACACTGAAGTTGCAGAAGAAAACTTAGGCAAGAAAAAAAGAAAAACCAACTAAGCCATACATCAGCGAGGAAGTTATGGATCTATCCAAACAGAAAAGCTAAGGTCGCAGATCTGGAAGAAAAGAAAAATACAAAAAACTCAAAAGATGCAGATGATCCAGGGATCTATTCCTGTAGATAAAGAAAGTTCAATCCTCTAAATTCCACCCCATAAATTAGTGCATCAACAGCAAGGAAGCCACCACACTAACTGAACCAGAGCATATTATGAACAGATGGAATGAATATGGAGCATCACCTTTTAGCAACAATAGACCCCAAGACACTTTGCCCTGACCTGAACTGTCCCGAATCGGAACCGGAACCACTTTTAAATGGAATTGAAGCAGCCACAAAGCAATTAAAAACAAGAAAATTCCTAGGATATGGTAATGTGCCAGGAAAATTATTCAAACATGCCGAAAAGAAGGTCTAAAACCAGTGCACCGTCTTTGTTATGAAATCTGGAATACTCACCAGTGGCCAACAGATTGGAAACTTCAAGAATCTGTGATGCTTCACAAAAGTGGCAATGTCAAAGATTGCAACAACTACAGAACCATAGCCCTAATCAGCCACGCCAGTAAGATCCTGCTCATAATTATTCTCAACAGATTTAAGCCCAAGATAGACGAAGAACTATCTGACTGCCAGGCAGGCTACAGATCCAACAGAGGCACAACTGACTTGCTCTGTGTGCTACGAACACTCATAAAGAAAATATAAAGCACTGAAAAAGCTTTTGTCACCTTCATAAACCATAGCAAAGCATTTGACAGCATCATTCATCTCCACCTGCTCAACACAATGGTCAAAATGGGCTTTCCTAAACATTTTATAGCATTAATTGCCCCATTATATAAAGACCAAAAGGCTAGTTAGATGGAATAGTCAGAAATGTGAATTCTTCAACATCCTACTGGGGAGTCACACAAGGTTGTATCCTCTCACCACAACTCTTTAGCATCTACACGGAACAAATCGTGAGAGATGCAGACATAGAAGGCATGGGCATAAAGTTGGGAGGAAAAAAACTTACAAACCTGCACTATGCGACGATACTGTGCTATTAGCAGACAACATTACCAGTATGAAAAGAATTCTATACAGGGTGGATGCAGCAGGTAAAAAGGCTGGCCAAAGCTTTAACACCAAGAAAACAAAAGCGCTACATATCAAAGGCAAAGACACTGAAAAATATCATAACATCTGAATTAACAAAGTCCCTTTAGAAAATGTTATGGATTTCAAACATTGTGGTTCTGTAAAAACTGATGATGGAACCTGCTCCAAAGACATCAACATAAGAATTGAAATGGCAAAGCAAAAAATGGTCCAACTCAATAACATCTGGAAAGAGAGAGCATACCAAATGGCCTGAAAATTAAGACTTTTAAAATGTTTGATCTGGCCGATCATGATTTACGGCTGGAAGAACTTGATACCACCATAAAACTACTAGCAGACATCAACAAAAGAAGACCAAATTGCATTGGCCATGTGTTATGTAGCAAGAACACGGACCTCATGGCAACCATTTTTCAAGGAAAAACAGAGGCAAACAGGAAGACCGACAGACCTCCAATCTCAGACATCAAGAACATCACCAACATCAGTTTCCTTAAATATTCAAGAAGTTGTCCACAAAAGTCAAGACAACATGGTCTGGACGGAGGTGGTGGTGTCAGAGAGTACAGCGGACAACATTGAACTCAATGACACCGACAGGTGACAAAGGTAAAACCATACTGTTCAGCCAATGACCCTGATGGTAAATTGCATGTGTAGAAACACGACATACCATTCTGATATATGTTGCACATATGATAACAGATGTGCAAACCTTTTGAGCCTAAAACAGCTTCATGTGTATATGCATCAGAATATCAAGTATACATGTTAAAGATCTTGTGAAGTCATGTCAGTGTGTGGTAGCTCATGGAAACATGAAAACACCCAGCATGCACACCCACCAAAGATGCAGTATGCAGACTGTGCAGCAACACACCACCTGCACAGTGTGTGCACATACACATCTGAGCAAAATCTGAATGCTAAAAAAGAAGTTAAACATTTCACATTACATCAGTGAACTGAAGACTACATGCAAAAGAAAAAAACAAACTTTTACTGGCTTATGATATGCACACCCTATCACATTTGATACTAACATCGTGACAACATGTACCCATTATTCAGAAAAAGCTTCAAGACATCTCTATCTGCTAACGTCTGCAATTGTGTTTGTTTTGTCATCAATCTCGATGGGGCATAACCCCTGCACAAAGAACATCTTGAATCATCCCCATAGTGTTCGGGAACTATTGACCCTGATGGGACATCATACCTGTAGAAAGAACATTTTCACCGTAGTGTTCAATCACTGACCCCAGTGGGGCATCACACCTGCAGAAAGAAATGAAAAACACCACACAAATTATGAATTGGGAATCACACACACACACACATACATGCACATAAACACACACACACCACTACAATACTTACCTTAGTTGAGGATGTCTTCACTTCACTGCCTCTCTTGATGGGAGTATCTCACCTGTTAAAAGAAACAAATCAAGATGTACAAAGGTATGTAAATGTACACACACACACACACACACACACACACACTCCTCTCTCTCTCATACACACAAACATACACAAACACACTTCTCTCTCTCTCTCTCACACATACACACACAAACACAAACACCACCCCATTCTCCATATTCTTAATGGATTACCTAACTGGTTGAACACAAAAAAAAACCTGTGTAAAATCTAAACAGATCAAACTTGAACACACACAATATGCATAATACTTCTCCCCCTCACAAAGATCTATAACCTAAATGAATAAAGCATCTAAAATCCATTAATACTTATCTTAATTTTGGACTGTGCCACTGTCAGTCATCATCATCGAACTCTCGTTTTGAAACAAAAGTCAAAATGCTTAGCATGTGAAGACATCATATTGTAACATGAACACACATATAAACACACACACACACAAACACGCATATAAACACATGCACACACACACATACACAAATATGCACACATACACACATGAGACAGCACCACATTCTCAAAATTCTTAATGGACTACCTCACTTGTTGAAAACCGAAACCCTGTGTAACATCTAAACAGATCAAACTTGTACACAAACATTAAGCATAATACTTCTCCCCCTCACTAGGATCTATGACCTAAAAGGATAAAGCATTTAAAATTTGAAAACCATCAACACTTATCTCAATTTTGGACTGTGCCACTGTCAGTCATCAAACTCTCCCGTTGAAAACAAAAGTCAAAATGCTTAGCATGCAAATACATCACAATGTACACACACACACACATACACATAAACTCATACCCACCTACCACCACCACCATATTCTCCAAATACTTAATGGACTATGTCACTTGTTGAACACAAAGAAAACCCTGTGTAACATCTAAACAGATCGAACATGTACACATGCACTAAGCATAATACTTATCCATTTCACAAGGGCTTATAACCTAAATAAATAAATCATCTAAAATCTCTGAAAATCATCAATACTTATCTTAATTTTGGACTGTGCCACTGTCAGTCATCATCATCAAACTCTCCTGTTGAAAACAAAAGTCAAAATGCTTAGCATGCAAAGACATCACATTGTACACACACACACACATGATGTCTCACCTGTAGAGACAAAGGTTTAAAATGTGTCTCACCTGTATAAACAAAGGTTTAAACACATGATGTCTAACCTGTAGAAATAAACAGGGCTTAAAACAGGAGGAGGAAAAAAACACTGAAACTAGGGGGGTCCAGGGGCCATAACTTGCGCGCCGTTGTTATGAACGCTTGCAAGCCGATCACGGATGCCTTGCTCCTTTCGGTTTCTTTTTTTTTTTTTTTTTTTGTGACAAACCAAAATCGCGGAATTCTGCCCAAACGCGGAACGTTTTAAGCCCTGAATAAAGGTTCAAAACAAGAATGCTCACCTGTATAAACAAAAGGTTTGAAACAAGATGTCCCAACTGTATAAATAAAGGTTTAAAACAAGATGTCTCACCTGGAGAAATAAAGGTTTAAAACATGTCTCATCTGTAGAAATAAATGTTTAAAAGACGTCACACCTGCTGAAACAAAGGTTCAAAACATGATCTCTCACCTGTAGAAATACATGTTTAAAACATGTCTCACCTATAGAAGTACATGTTTAAAACAAGACGTCACAACTGCAGAAATAAAGGTTTAAAACATGACACCTCACCTGTAGAAATAAAGGTTTAAAAAATGTCTCACCTGTAGAAATAAAGAATTAAAACAAGACTTCACATCTGCAGACACGAAGGTTTAAAACATGATGTCTCACCTGTAGAAATAAAGGTTTAAAACATGTCTCACCTGTAGAAGTAAAGGCTTAAAACATGATGTCTCACATGTATAAACAAAGGTTTAAAACAAGATGTCTCACCTGTAGAAATAAAGGTTTAACACATGATGTCTCATCTGCAGAAATAAATGTTTAAATGTCACACCTGCTGAAACAAAGGTTTAAAGCATGTCTCACCTGTAGAAATAAAGGTTCAAAACATGTCTCACCTGTAGAAATAAAGGTTTAAAACATTATATCTCATCTGTAGAAATAAATGTTTAAAACAAGACGTCACACCTGTAGAAATAAAGGTTTAAATCATGATGTCTCACTTGTAGAAATAAAGGTTTAAAACATGACATCTCACCTGCAGAAATAAAGGTTTAAAAAATGTCACCTGCAGAAACAAAGATTTTTAATTAAAACATGATGTCTCACCTGTAGAAATAAAGATTTAAAACATGATGTCTCACCTCTAGAAATAAAGGTATAAAACAAGACGTCACACCTGCAAAAACAAAGGATTAAAACGTGATGTCTCGCCTGGAGAAACAAAGGATTACAACATGATGTCCCACCTGTAAAAATAAATGTTTAAAACATGTCCTACCTACAGAAACAAAGGTTTAAAACACGATGTCTCACCTGTAGAAACAAACGTTTAAAACATGTCTCATCTGCAAGGAAAAAAGTTTAAAATCTGTTTTCTCACCTGTAGAAATAAAAGGTTTAAAACACGATGTCTCATCTGTAGCAACAAAAGTTTAAAATGTGGCATTTTACCTCTTGAAATAGATTAAATATATGATGCCTCACCTATACAAATAATTATTTAAAACATGATGGCTCACCTGTAGAAATAAAGGTTTAAAATAAGACGTCATACCTGCAGAAACAAAGGTTTAAAACATGATGTCTCATCTGTAGAATTAAAGGTTTAAAACGTGATGTCTCACCTGTAGAAATAAAGCTTTGTTTCAAAGTTTAAAACAAGACGTCACACGTGCAGAAACAAAGGTTTAAAACATGACGTCTCACCTGTAGAAATAAAGGTTTAAAACAAGATGTCACAACTGTAGAAATAAAGGTTTAAACCAAGACGTCACACCTGCAGAAACAAAATTTTAAAACATGTCTCACATGCAGAAATAAAAGATTAAAACATGATGTCTCACCTGTAGAAAGGAGTTAAAATGTGATGTCTCACCTGTAAAAATAAAGGGTTAAGACATGATGCCTCACCTGCGGAAACAATTAAAACATGATACCTCCTCTGTAGAAATAAAGGTTTAAAACAAGACGTCACACCTGCAGAAACAAAGGTTTTATTAAAACATGTCTCGTCTGCAAAACAAACACTGCAGAAACAAAGGTTTTTATTAAAACATGTCTCGTCTGCAAAAACAAAGGTTTAAAACATGATGTCTCACCTGTAGAAATAAACATTTAAAACAAGATGTCACACCTGCAGAAATAAAGTTTAAAACATTGTCTCACCTGCAAAAACAAAGTTCAAAACATGTCTCACCTGTACATATAAAGGTTTAAAACATGATGTCTCACCTGTAGAAAGAAAGGTTTAAAACATCTCAATAAATATTAAAACAAGACGTCACACCTGCAGAAATGAAGGTTTAAAACATGTCTCACCTGTAGAAAGAAAGGTTTAAAACAAGACGTCACACGTGCAGAAAAAAGGTTTAAAACATGATGTCTCACCTGTAAAATATAAGGTTTAAAACAAGACGTCACACCTGTAGAAACAAAGGTTTACAAACATGATGTCTCACCTGCAGAAAGAAAGGTTTAAAACAAGATGTCACACCTGCAGAAACAAAGGCTTAAAACGTGATGTCTCACCTGTAAAAATAAAGGTTTAAACAAGACGTCACACCTGTAGAAACCGAGGTTTAAAACATGATGTGTCACCTGTAGAAATAAAGGTTTAAAACATAGCATCTCATCTGTAAAAAGAAATGTTTAAAACATGCTGTCTCACCTGTAGAAAGAAATGTTTAAAACAAGACGTCACTCCTGCAGAAACAAAGGCTTAAAACGTAATGTCTCACCTGGAGACATAAAGGTTTAAAACAAGACGTCACACCTGCATAAACAAAGATTTATAACATGTCTCACATGCAGAAAGAAAGGTTTTACACATATCTCACCAGCAAAGACTTTAAAACATGCTGTCTCACCTGTAGAAAGAAAGGTTTAAAACAAGATGTCTCACCTGCAAAAACGAAGGTTTAAAACTGATGTCTCATTTGTATAAATAAAGGTTTAAAAACATGTCTCACCTGCAGAAATAAATATCTAAATCAAGACGTCACACCTACAGAAACGAAAGTTTAAAACATGTCTCACCTGTAGAAATAAAGGTTTAAAACAAGACGTCACACCTGCAGAAACAAAGGTTTAAAACATGTCTCACTTGTAGAAACAAAGGTTTAAAGAATGATGTCTGACCTGTAGAAATAAAGGTTTGAAACAAGACGTCACGCCTGCACAAAGGTTTAAAACATGATGTCTCACCTGTAGAAATAAAAGTTTAAAACATGATGTCTCACCTGTAGAAAGAAAGGTTTAAAACAAGACATCACACCTGCAAAAACAAAGGTTTGAAACATTATGCCTCATCTGTAGAAATAAAGGTATAAAACAAGATGTCACACCTGCAGAAACAAAGGTTTAAAACATGATGCCTCACCCCTAAAAATAAAGGTATAAAACAAGACGTCACACCTGCAGAAACAAGGTTTAAAACACGATGTCTCACCTATAGAAACAAAATATTAAAACATGATGTCTCACCTGTAAAAATAAATGTTTAAAACATGTCCCATCTGTAGAAATAAAGGTTTAAGATGACTCACACCTGAAGAAACAAAGGTTTAAAACATGATGTCTCACCTGTAGAAAAAAGTATTAAAACATGATGTCTCACCTGTAAAAATAAATGTTTAAAACATCTCACACCTGCAGAAACAAAGGTTTAAAAAACATGTCTCACCTGTAGAAATAAAGGTTTAAAACATGACATCTCAACTGCAGAAATAAAGGTTTAAAAAATGTCACCTGCAGAAACAAAGATTTTTAATTAAAACATGTCTCACCTGTAGAAATAAAGATTTAAAACATGATGTCTCACCTCTAGAAATAAAGGTATAAAACAAGACGTCACACCTGCAAAAACAAAGGATTAAAACGTGATGTCTCGCCTGGAGAAACAGGATTACAACATGATGTCTCACCTGTAAAAATAAATGTTTAAAACATGTCCCACCTACAGAAACAAAGGTTTAAAACACGATGTCTCACCTGTAGAAAAAAGTATTAAAAACATGTCTCACCTGTAAAAATAAATGTTTAAAACATCTCACACACTGCAGAAACAAAGGTTTAAAAAAACATGTCTCACCTGTAGAAATAAAGGTTTAAAACATGACATCTCGCCTGCAGAAATAAAGGTTTAAAAAATGTCACCTGCAGAAACAAAGATTTTTAATTAAAACATGATGTCTCACCTGTAGAAATAAAGATTTAAAACATGTCTCACCTCTAGAAATAAAGGTATAAAACAAGACGTCACACCTGCAAAAACAAAGGATTAAAACGTGATGTCTCGCCTGGAGAAACAAAGGATTACAACATTGATGTCTCACCTGCAAAAATAAATGTTTAAAACATGTCCCACCTACAGAAACAAAGGTGTAAAACACGATGTCTCACCTGTAGAAACAAACGTTTAAAACATGTCTCATCTGCAAGGAAAAAAGTTTAAAATCTGTTTTCTCACCTGTAGAAATAAAAGGTTTTAAAACACGATGTCTCATCTGTAGCAACAAAAGTTTAAAATGTGGCATTTTACCTCTTGAAATAGATTAAATATATGATGCCTCACCTATACAAATAATTATTTAAAACATGATGGCTCACCTGTAGAAATAAAGGTTTAAAACATGACGTCTCACCTGTAGAAATAAAGGTTTAAAACAAGATGTCACAACTGTAGAAATAAAGGTTTAAACCAAAACGTCACACCTGCAGAAACAAAATTTTAAAACATGTCTCACATGCAGAAATAAAAGATTAAAATATGATGTCTCACCTGTAGAAATGAGGTTAAAATGTGATGTCGCACCTGTAAAAATAAAGGGTTAAGACATGATGCCTCACCTGCCGAAAACAATTAAAACATGATACCTCCCCTGTAGAAATAAAGGTTTAAAACAAGACGTCACACCTGCAGAAACAAAGGTTTAAAACAAGATGTCACAACTGTAGAAATAAAGGTTTTAAACCAAGACGTCACACCTGCAGAAACAAAATTTTAAAACATGTCTCACATGCAGAAAAAAAGATTAAAACATGATGTCTCACCTGTAGAAAGGAGGTTAAAATGTGATGTCTCACCTGTAAAAATAAAGGGTTAAGACATGATGCCTCACCTGCGGAAACAATTAAAACATGATACCTCCTCTGTAGAAATAAAGGTTTAAAACAAGACGTCACACCTGCAGAAACAAAGGTTTTTATTAAAACATGATGTCTCGTCTGCAAAAACAAACACCTGCAGAAACAAAGGTTTTTATTAAAACATGTCTCGTCTGCAAAAACAAAGGTTTAAAACATGATGTCTCACCTGTAGAAATAAACATTTAAAACAAGATGTCACACCTGCAGAAATAAAGGTTTAAAACATTGTCTCACCTGCAAAAACAAAAGTTCAAAACATCTCTCACCTGTACATATAAAGGTTTAAAACATGTCTCACCTGTAGAAAGAAAGGTTTAAAACATCTCAATAAATATTTAAAACAAGACGTCACACCTGCAGAAATGAAGGTTTTAAAACATTTCTCACCTGTAGAAAGAAAGGTTTAAAACAAGACGTCACACGTGCAGAAACAAAGGTTTAAAACATGATGTCTCACCTGTAAAAATAAAGGTTTAAAACAAGACGTCACACCTGTAGAAACAAAGGTTACAAACATGATGTCTCACCTGCAGAAAGAAAGGTTTAAAACAAGATGTCACACCTGCAGAAACAAAGGCTTAAAACGTGATGTCTCACCTGTAAAAATAAAGGTTTAAAACAAGACGTCACACCTGTAGAAAAAAAGGTTACAAACATGATGTCTCACCTGCAGAAAGAAAGGTTCAAAACAAAATGTCACACCTGCAGAAACAAAGGCTTAAAACGTGATGTCTCACCTGTAAAAATAAAGGTTTAAAACAAGACGTCACACCTGTAGAAACCGAGGTTTAAAACATGATGTGTCACCTGTAGAAATAAAGGTTTAAAACATAGCATCTCATCTGTAAAAAGAAATATTTAAAACATGCTGTCTCACCTGTAGAAAGAAATGTTTAAAACAAGACGTCACTCCTGCAGAAACAAAGGCTTAAAACGTAATGTCTCACCTGGAGACATAAAGGTTTAAAACAAGACGTCACACCTGCATAAACAAAGGTTTATAACATGTCTCACATGCAGAAAGAAAGGTTTTACACATATCTCACCTGTAAAGAGCTTTAAAACATGCTGTCTCACCTGTAGAAAGAAAGGTTTAAAACAAGATGTCTCACCTGCAAAAACAAAGGTTTAAAACTGATGTCTCAACTGTATAAATAAAGGTTTAAAAAACATGTCTCACCTGCAGAAATAAATATCTAAATCAAGACGTCACACCTACAGAAACGAAAGTTTAAAACATGTCTCACCTGTAGAAATAAAGGTTTAAAACAAGACGTCACACCTGCAGAAACAAAGGTTTAAAACATGTCTCACTTGTAGAAACAAAGGTTTAAAGAATGATGTCTGACCTGTAGAAATAAAGGTTTGAAACAAGACGTCACGCCTGCACAAAGGTTTAAAACATGATGTCTCACCTGTAGGAATAAAAGTTTAAAACATGTCTCACCTGTAGAAAGAAAGGTTTTAAACAAGATATCACACCTGCAAAAACAAAGGTTTGAAACATTATGCCTCATCTGTAGAAATAAAGGTATAAAACAAGATGTCACACCTGCAGAAACAAAGGTTTAAAACATGATGCCTCACCCCTAAAAATAAAGGTATAAAACAAGACGTCACACCTGCAGAAACAAAGGTTTAAAACACGATGTCTCACCTATAGAAACAAAATATTAAAACATGATGTCTCACCTGTAAAAATAAATGTTTAAAACATGTCCCATCTGTAGAAATAAAGGTTTAAGATGACTCACACCTGCAGAAACAAAGGTTTAAAACACGATGTCTCACCTGTAGAAAAAAGTATTAAAACATGATGTCTCACCTGTAAAAATAAATGTTTAAAACATCTCACACCTGCAGAAACAAAGGTTTAAAAAACATGATGTCTCACCTGTAGAAATAAAGGTTTAAAACATGACATCTCACCTGCAGAAATAAAGGTTTAAAAAATGTCACCTGCAGAAACAAAGATTTTTAATTAAAACATGATGTCTCACCTGTAGAAATAAAGATTTAAAACATGATGTCTCACCTCTAGAAATAAAGGTATAAAACAAGACGTCACACCTCAAAAACAAAGGATTAAAACGTGATGTCTCGCCTGGAGAAACAAAGGATTACAACATGATGTCTCACCTGTAAAAATAAATGTTTAAAACATGTCCCACCTACAGAAACAAAGGTTTAAAACACGATGTCTCACCTGTAGAAACAAACGTTTAAAACATGTCTCATCTGCAAGGAAAAAAGTTTAAAATCTGTTTTCTCACCTGTAGAAATAAAAGGTTTAAAACACGATGTCTCATCTGTAGCAACAAAAGTTTAAAATGTGGCATTTTACCTCTTGAAATAGATTAAATATATGATGCCTCACCTATACAAATAATTATTTAAAACATGATGGCTCACCTGTAGAAATAAAGGTTTAAAATAAGACGTCACACGTGCAGAAACAAAGGTTTAAAACATGACGTCTCACCTGTAGAAATAAAGGTTTAAAACAAGATGTCACAACTGTAGAAATAAAGGTTTAAACCAAGACGTCACACCTGCAGAAACAAAATTTTAAAACATGTCTCACATGCAGAAATAAAAGATTAAAACATGATGTCTCACCTGTAGAAATGAGGTTAAAATGTGATGTCTCACCTGTAAAAATAAAGGGTTAAGACATGATGCCTCACCTGCCGAAACAATTAAAACATGATACCTCCCCTGTAGAAATAAAGGTTTAAAACAAGACGTCACACCTGCAGAAACAAAGGTTTAAAACAAGATGTCACAACTGTAGAAATAAAGGTTTAAACCAAGACGTCACACCTGCAGAAACAAAATTTTAAAACATGTCTCACATGCAGAAATAAAAGATTAAAACATGATGTCTCACCTGTAGAAATGAGGTTAAAATGTGATGTCTCACCTGTAAAAATAAAGGGTTAAGACATGATGCCTCACCTGCGGAAACAATTAAAACATGATACCTCCCCTGTAGAAATAAAGGTTTAAAACAAGACGTCACTGACACCTGCAGAAACAAAGGTTTTTATTAAAACATGATGTCTCGTCTGCAAAAACAAACACCTGCAGAAACAAAGGTTTTTATTAAAACATGTCTCGTCTGCAAAAACAAAGGTTTAAAACAAGATGTCACACCTGCAGAAATAAAGGTTTAAAACATTGTCTCACCTGCAAAAACAAAGATTCAAAACATGTCTCACCTGTACATATAAAGGTTTAAAACATGATGTCTCACCTGTACATATAAAGGTTTAAAACATCTCAATAAATATTTAAAACAAGACGTCACACCTGCAGAAATGAAGGTTTAAAACATTTCTCACATGTAGAAAGAAAGGTTTAAAACAAGACGTCACACGTGCAGAAACAAAGGTTTAAAACATGATGTCTCACCTGTAAAAATAAAGGGTTTTTAAAACAAGACGTCACACCTGTAGAAACAAAGGTTACAAACATGATGTCTCACCTGCAGAAAGAAAGGTTTAAAACAAGATGTCACACCTGCAGAAGCAAAGGCTTAAAACGTGATGTCTCACCTGTAAAAATAAAGGTTTAAAACAAGACGTCACACCTGTAGAAAAAAAGGTTACAAACATGATGTCTCACCTGCAGAAAGAAAGGTTTAAAACAAAATGTCACACCTGCAGAAACAAAGGCTTAAAACGTGATGTCTCACCTGTAAAAATAAAGGTTTAAAACAAGACGTCACACCTGTAGAAACCAAGGTTTAAAACATGATGTGTCACCTGTAGAAATAAAGGTTTAAAACATAGCATCTCACCTGCAAAAACAAAGGTTTAAAACTGATGTCTCAACTGTATAAATAAAGGTTTAAAAACATGTCTCACCTGCAGAAATAAATATCTAAATCAAGACGTCACACCTACAGAAACGAAAGTTTAAAACATGTCTCACCTGTAGAAATAAAGGTTTAAAACAAGACGTCACACCTGCAGAAACAAAGGTTTAAAACATGTCTCACTTGTAGAAACAAAGGTTTAAAGAATGATGTCTGACCTGTAGAAATAAAGGTTTGAAACAAGACGTCACGCCTGCACAAAGGTTTAAAACATGATGTCTCACCTGTAGGAATAAAAGTTTAAAACATGATGTCTCACCTGTAAAAATAAATGTTTAAAACATGTCCCATCTGTAGAAATAAAGGTTTAAGATGACTCACACCTGCAGAAACAAAGGTTTAAAACACGATGTCTCACCTGTAGAAAAAAGTATTAAAACATGTCTCACCTGTAAAAATAAATGTTTAAAACATCTCACACCTGCAGAAACAAAGGTTTAAAAAACATGATGTCTCACCTGTAGAAATAAAGGTTTAAAACAAGATGTCGCACCTGCAGAAAGAAGGTTTAAAACAAGATGTCTCACTTGTAGAAACAAACGTTTAAAACATGATGTCTCATCTGTAGAAATAAAAGTTTAAAATATGTTGTCTCACCTGTAGAAATAAAGGTTTTAAACATGATGTCTCACCTGTAGAAATAAAGGTTTAAAACATGACATCTAACCTGTAGAAATAAAAAATTAAAACAAGACGTCACATCTGCAGACACACAGGTTTAAAACATAATGTCTCACCT
Organism: Monoplex corrugatus; assembly: GCA_030674185.1. NCBI lineage: Eukaryota > Metazoa > Mollusca > Gastropoda > Littorinimorpha > Ranellidae > Monoplex > Monoplex corrugatus. Next base: position 46,974 of record JAPXFY010000367.1, on the reverse strand, counting down.
TTAGAAACAAGTGTTTAAAACAAAACGTCACACCTGTAGAAATAAAGGTTTAAAACAAGACATCACACCTGCAAAAACAAAATTTTAAAATATGATGTCTCACATGTAGAAATATAGGATTAAAACATGTCTCACCTGTAGAAATAAGGTTTAAAACGTGATGTCTCACCTGTAAAAATAAATCCATGGTGGCTCACCTGCGGAACTAATTAAAACATGATACCTCCCATGTAGAAAAAGGTTTTAAAACAAGATGTCACACCTGCAGAAACAAAGGTTTAAGACATGATGTCTCACCTGTAGAAACAAAGGTTTAAAACATGTCTTTCCTGTAGAAATAAAGGTTTAAAACAAGATGTCTCACCTGCAGAAACAAAGGTTTAAAACATGTCTCACCTGTAGAAATAAAGGTTTAAAACATGATGTGTCACCTGTAGAAATAAAGGTTTAAAACATAACATCTCATCTGTAAAAAGAAATGTTTAAAACATGCTGTCTCACCTGTAGAAAGAAATGTTTAAAACGAGACGTCACTCCTGCAGAAACAAAGGCTTAAAACGTAATGTCTCACCTGGAGACATAAAGGTTTAAAACAAGACGTCACACCTGCATAAACAAAGGTTTATAACATGTCTCACATGCAGAAAGAAAGGTTTTACACATATCTCACCTGTAAAGAGCTTTAAAACATGCTGTCTCACCTGTAGAAAGAAAGGTTTAAAACAAGATGTCTCACCTGCAAAAACAAAGGTTTAAAAACTGATGTCTCAGCTGTATAAATAAATTTTTTAAAACATGTCTCACCTGCAGAAATAAATATCTAAATCAAGACGTCACACCTACAGAAACGAAAGTTTAAAACATGTCTCACCTGTAGAAATAAAGGTTTAAAACAAGACGTCACACCTGCAGAAACAAAGGTTTAAAACATGTCTGACCTGTAGAAACAAAGGTTTAAAGAATGATGTCTGACCTGTAGAAATAAAGGTTTGAAACAAGACATCATGCCTGCACAAAGGTTTAAAACATGATGTCTCACCTGTAGGAATAAAAGTTTAAAACATGATGTCTCACCTGTAGAAAGAAAGGTTTAAAACAAGACATCACAACTGCAGAAACAAAGGCTTAAAACGTGATGTCTCACCTGTAGAAACAAAGGTTTAAAACAAGACGTCACACCTGCAAAAGCAAAGGTTTAAAACATTATGCCTCATCTGTAGAAATAAAGGTATAAAACAAGATGTCACACCTGCAGAAACGAAGGTTTAAAACATGATGCCTCATCTGTAAAAATAAAGGTATAAAACAAGACGTCACACCTGCAGAAACAAAGGTTTAAAACACGATGTCTCACCTGTAGAAACAAAATATTAAAACATGTCTCACCTGTAAAAATAAATGTTTAAAACATGTCCCACCTGTAGAAATAAAGGTTTAAGACGACTCACACCTGCAGAAACAAAGGTTTAAAACACGATGTCTTACCTGTAGAAACAAAGTATTAAAACATGATGTCTCACCTGTAAAAATAAATGTTTAAAACATGTCACACCTGCAGAAACAAAGGTTTAAAAAACATGTCTCACCTGTAGAAATAAAGGTTTAAAACAAGATGTCGCACCTGCAGAAAGAAGGTTTAAAACATGTCTCACCTGTAGAAACAAACGTTTAAAACCTGTCTCATCTGTAGAAATAAAAGTTTAAAATATGTTGTCTCACCTGTAGAAATAAAGGTTTTAAACATGATGTCTCACCTGTAGAAATAAAGGTTTAAAACATGACATCTCACCTGTAGAAATAAAAAATTAAAACAAGACGTCACATCTGCAGACACACAGGTTTAAAACATGTCTCACCTTTAGAAACAAGTGTTTAAAACAAGACGTCACACCTGTAGAAATAAAGGTTTAAAAACAAGATGTCACACCTGCAGAAACAAAATTTTGAAATATGATGTCTCACATGTAAAAATAAAGGATTAAAACATGATGTCTCACCCGTAGAAATAAGGTTTAAAACATGATGTCTCACCTGTAAAAATAAATCCATGGTGCCTCACCTGCGGAACTAATTAAAACATGATACCTCCCCTGTAGAAATAAAGGTTTAAAACAAGATGTCACACCTGCAGAAACAAAGGTTTAAGACATGTCTCACCTGTAGAAACAAAGGTTTAAAACATGTCTCTCCTGTAGAAATGAAGGTTTAAAACAAGATGTCACACCTGGAGAAACAAAGGTTTAAAATATGATGTCTCCTGTAGAAATGAAGGTTTAAAACAAGATGTCTCACCTGCAGAAACCAAAGTTTAAAACATGTCTCACCTGTAGAAATAAAGGTTTAAAAACATGTCTCACCTGTAGAAATAAAGGTTTAAAACATGACATGCCATCTGTAAAAAAAGGGTTTAAAACATGTCTCACCTGAAGAAATAAAGGCTGAAAACATGATGTCTCACCTGTAGAAATAATGTTTAAAACAAGATGTCACACCTGCAGAAACAAAGGTTTAAAACATGTCTCACCTGTAGAAATGAAGGTTTAAAAACACGATGTCTCACCTGTAGAAGTGAAGGTTTAAAACATGACATCTCGCCTCTAGAAATAAAAGATTAATCATGATTTCCACCCTGTAGAAATAAAGGTTTAAAACATGATGTGTCACCTGTAGAAATAACATGACAGCCCATGATCAACAAAGATTACTTTCCCTGACCGGAGTCTATGACTTGACCTGATTCTTCAATTGAGATTTGGTGCCGGCATCTTGGCTCTGAAGACCACCATCATTCTTGTCCTCCAGGGAAGTCGTATCTGCAAACATAAGACCAAAACAAAAAAACAAAAAAAAACCCAGATGTAATACCTTATAATGCAAAACCACAAATAATACTGCCCACCCCTACTCCCATACTTTTCAATTCCCATAACTCGTACAAAAATGATGTGAGACCTAATGTTAAACACATATACTCCTAATCATAATTTAAGGGCCACTTCTTCCTTCCTCTCTAATTTTAAGTTGAAATAATTGACAATGTTTAGAATTGATTCTATGTTTTATTTCATCATTTCCACACCTGTTTTGGAAAAAGAAATTAGCACAATGACCCATTAGTGAACAGCACATGCATTTAAAGGAACATCCCCCCCTTTTCAAAAAACAGAAAGTGTCAGATTTGGCCAATCTGTTTTCAATATCGCGTGTGTCCGCCCCGAGCCTGGATGCATGCTTCACAGCGCCGATGCATCGACCCCACAAGGGTACGGAGTGTGTCCTGAGGGATGGCCGCCCACTCGATCTGCAGGATGTCGACCAGCTTGGCCAGGGTGCCCGGTGGGGGGTGGTTGTCCCTGATGCGCCTCCCGAGCACATCCCAGAGATGTTCAATTGGGTTCAGGTCAGGTGAGCACGCTGGCCAGGCCATACGGACGACTTCATGCTGCTCCAGGAAGTCGGTCACAAGGCGTGCTCGATGCGCAGGTGCATTGTCGTCCTGGAAGATGGCGCCTTGACCAAGGTCCACAAGCGCAGGCAGTGCCACGGCCGCCAGAACCTCGTCCCGGTACCGGACCCCGTTCAGGATGCCGTCAATGGGGAGCAGGGGGGTCCGGGTACCACGGCTCATGCCACCCCACACCATCACCGACCCGCTGCCGTACCGGTTATGCTCTTGGACAGTGGCGTCAGCGAACCTCTCCCCTTGACGTCGCCACACCCGAGCCCGGCCATCGTTAAAGGTCAGGGTGAACCTGGACTCATCCGAAAACAAGACCCGGGCCCACTGTTGCCTTGTCCAGGTCACGTGCTCCCTGGCCCAGGTCATGTGGCGCACTCTGTTGACCGGTGACAGCACGGGTCGGACGGCCGGTCTCCGTGACCTCAAGTTTGCCTCATGTAGCCGTCTTCTCACCGTGCTGCAGCTGATGTTAGCACCTGTTGCGTCCCTCAGCTGACCCCTCAAGGTCACCGCAGTGGATGCCCTTTCCCTCAGGACGGAGAGGGCAAGGTAGCGGTCTTGCTGTCTTGTCGTTACTCTGGGTCGACCCGTGTGACGCCTTTCCTGGACTGCTCCAGTCTCATTGAAGCGCTCCAGCAGTCTCTGGATTGTGGAATGCGACACTTCAAGTCATCTAGCAACTTCCCGCTGCGCTAGGCCTTCATCAAGCAGAGCGAGGGCTCTCCCCCGCTGCTCATCCGTCGTCTTGCAAGCATGGTTAAAACGAAACAAGAACGGGTCCTTTTTATCCTCGTCTGCGGGCAACTTTGGCTGGAGTAGTGTTCAAAAAGGGCTTGCCTTGCACGTGCAAAGCGAATTTTGTCGCTACCTTGCCTGCGTCGTCAGAGAGACCCTGCTGAAGATTCGACAATTTCGTGTGGAAATTGTCTTCCTTGGGCCGCCCATTGCAAATCGGCAAATCCCCAAACACGTGCCAAAAGGAAACTGCAATGTTGTCTGAGCTCTTATCCATTCAGTTACGGCAACGAATTGGAGAAAAGAGTAAGAGAAAATAGGTTATTTCTCCTTTCAAAAATTGACTCAAAAACGTTCCTGGCCCTTCAATAATGACGTGTAGTATATAACATGACCTCAAAAAAATGAATGAATATAATTATGTTTCATACATAGTACAAGTGTTAGTTTTTTATTCCTACACATTACAACCGAAACAACTTATCTTCAAAGTATGGTATAGCAACAGAACTGATTTTAATACAAAAGCCCTACATAAACTAATTTGAAAAATACTAACCAGTACTCACTAACCAGTTAAATGCTATCACTAATATTTGTACAAGCTATTAATAATACAACCATCATAACAAAACTATCACAATTTTAACTGCAACAGCTTTAAACTAATATAATGGGCATAGCATAGTGGGTAAATGTCCGACTTCCAATAGGAAAGTCCTAGGTTCGATCCACCCAGAACCTCTGCCTGGTGGGAAAACAATGGAATTTTTTCCCAATCTTTCAGGTCAGCATGCAGACAGTCCTGCCACTGTCCAGACCCATCCATTCCTGTGTATACGCACACAAAATGTCAAATATGCAATAGTATGCACTAAAAATCCTGAAAGCCATGTCGATGTCTGGCTTATGGAAACATGAAAACACCCACCATGCATGCCCATCAAAAAAAGAAAATGTGACCTCCCACCATGAAATCAGTCTTAACTAGCATTTTGGGCATTTTGAGATATACATATCACTGGAAAGTGTACATTCTGCTGATTATTTTGGTACTTGAATAAAGCTTGTACTCAAACAAATGTAGAAGTTATGTATGTTTAAAGTCATTAAGTTGTATGACGGCCATTTTGAGAAAACGGCCTCTAAAGTTTTTGTGTGCTCTCCTACATATTTTTCATAAAAATTTCTCTATTTAGTGGCTATGACCCAGTCTGTGTCTAATTTTCGCTGTCATTATCTGAAAGGTGCACCAAAGAGATTTCCATCAGTATATTACATGTACATGTGCGGGTACTCTACAGGTTATGGTTCATAATAAGAGATAAAAATAGGTACTTTTGGTAGGAAATTGCATTCTTTCTGCTGCGATCAGTGCATTAAAATACGGATTTAAATTGATTAATAATTTTTTTCAAGAAAAATTGGGGGATAGATTATTGTCTACAGAAATCAATTTTGAGAAAAAGTCTAAACACCCCAGATAGACCCTCAGTCACCTTTTCAGCTCCTAGTGCTGTTCGACTGACTGCGAGTTAAGACTGATTTCGTGGGGGAGGTCACAAATGTTTAAACAATAATAGACATATAAACCACTTATCTTTAGTTCAGAAGGTCGCCATGGTTGTTGGAAAAGGCTCCATCATCATCTCCAGGGGGCTTGTCACCTGAAACAGAGAGAAAACAAGCCGTTATATCTGAAACACACACACATTCACACGCGCACCCTGTCCCAGGCCCCCCACCCACCCACCTTCCCTTCCCAACCCTCCCCAACCCTCCCTCCCTTCCCAACCCAACCCCTTTCCCTCCCACCCCAACCCCTTCCCTCCCACCCCAACCCTTTCCCACCCCCTTCCCTCCCACCCCAACCCCTTCCCACCCCCTTCCCTCCCACCCCAACCCTCTCTTCCCAACCCTTCCCTCCCTCCCAACCCCCTCCCTTTTCCCATTCCTCATTCCCTAACTTTTCCCTCTCTCCCTATCCACTTCTGTTCCTCTCCCACATTTCCCCTCTCCAACATCCCCCATTCTATGCAGATCTACATCAATCATCAATCAGAAAATACTATTATTTTGGACAGTTCTGTGTTCTAATATCATAATGCTCATGGTCTGTGAGCAGATGGACTGTATGCTCCATAATGTCATCACAATCATGCTATGTCATCATCATCATGCTATGTCATCATAATCATGTTATGTCTTCATAATCATGCTAAGATACCTACCTATGTCATCATAATCATGCTAAGTGATCATAATACGCTATGTCATTCATAATCATGCTATGTGATCATAATACGCTATGTCATCATAATCATGCTAAGGTACTTACATCATTATGATTATGATAAAATACTCAGAGCAATAGGCTGAAATAGCTAGTTCACAATATTAGTTATTGTTGTCATAATGTCGAGATATTCAGATCAACTGGAATATGTAATAAACTATACTCAGAGCAATAGGCTGAAATAGCTAGTTCACAATATTAGTTATTGTTGTCTTAATGTCAGATATTCAGATCAACTGGAATATATAATACAAAACATTATCATAGAAATAACAAGATACTCAGAGCAAGTCGAAAGTGTTCTCCAATATTATCACGACAATACTAGATACTCAGAGCAACTGCAATATGCATTCCACAATATTACCAACACAGTCTGTAAATTATGTTCCTGAAAAGAACATCCAAAATCAGAATATTCAAATTTAACATTACAACACACCTAAAGAAATAACGGAAGTTGTAAAAGCAATAGAAATTTAAATTCACCTATTTCACTTTGATACAAAATATCAGTCAAATGAATTTCATATCTTATTTCTTTTAGTTTTCATAACCGGAATAACAACCTTAACTTGGAGAACAACCAATTGGAGACACCAGTCACTTGGAGAACAACTAACTTAAAGAACACCAGTAATGTGACCAGTGACTTCGAGAATATTTAGTAATCTGGAGAACAACAGTAACTTGGAGAACAACCGTGAGCTGGACAACAACAGTAATCCAACAGTAACAGAACAGACAGTTGGAAAACTACCGAAACTTGAACAGTAATCTGGAGAACAAGAGTAAGGCGGAGAACAAGAGTAAACTGGACAACAAGAGTAAACTGGAGAACAGTAGTAAAGAGAAGAATAATACTGTTATTGCTTTTTTTTTTAAAGACCAGCTGACTCAGCGAGTGTGTAGTGTCATATCATGGCTATAACCTTTTCAAACATACACAATACTTCCACAGGAAAAAAGAAAATTAAGTATGCATGTCAATGCATTGTGCACTTAATCTAAGGAGATGCCCCTAGCACTGACCACTCCAATTTATCACACAAATGATTTAAAAAAAACATCCCTGAATGCAAATTTAAACATAACTATGGATACTAAAGCATGTAACAAAAACAGGCCTAAATTACCTATAACTGCTTCTGCATATCTCATTTCCCTAGAGTCAAAAATGCACTTAATACATGTACCCAATTATCAATCCTAAGAAAAAGTATGAAGACTATATCAAACACATACAGGTGAATCACTGAATAGACCAGTAAGGCAAAAATTGATTGGAAGAAACGACAGAAAGCAAAGAAACAAGGCAGAAACAAAAAGAGCGACAGAAAAGAGGAAATTTCTAGCGTACAATTTCTGGAAGGTGGGGATATTATTCATACTGAAAGAGCACCCAGCATCCCCACCGGAGGGAGAGAACAACAGTAACTTAGAGAACAACAGTAATATGGAGAACAATAGTAATAAGAACAGTAATGTGGAGAACAACAGTAACATGGAGAGCAACAGACTTAAGACAATGTAACCTGGGCAACAGTAACTTAGTGAACAACAGTAACTTAGAAAACAACAGTAACTTCAAGAACAACAGTAACTGTGAGATCAAACAGGTAAGCTAATGAATGACGGACTATGAATTGAAGATTTTTTTCATGAGTGAGAGTAATGATGAACCCTGAACTTTCCTATTTCCACCTTTGTCAAGTGAACAATTCTGCCTAAATGTCAGCGCATACCGTACTTTTCTTTGTTTTGTTTTTTTTTAATTGCTGTTTTTATTTTTTTGTTTCTTTGTTTTTTAAGCAGCAGAGGTGGTCCATCAAACTGTTCCCATATGAATTGTGAGTCACTCTTTAACTTTAGCTATGCTTGAAGCTACACCATCTCTGTTTTACGTTTTCATATCAGTTTTCCACTTTCTATAATAAGGCGACTTCCTTGCTCTTCACTTTTTTCCATTTTAAATCTTGTCTAAGAACTCCTTGTTGTGTCTTTTTTTTTTCTATTTTCGGTTCTTACCGTTTGTATCATGGAGCATCTTTTTTTTTCCTTTTCCCTCTTTCTGGGTTTTGTCTTGCATATTTGAGGGAAATTACTTTTTCAAAATGCGGACTCATCAGAAGAAGATCAGTGTATTTGTGCACATGTGCACCAAACTATACGCACACACACACACACACACACACACACACACACCACACACGCCCATGTCCACATAAACACACCCTCCCCTTCCCCCCTGTCCCATGCCCAGCAAAGTGAAAAACCATACACCAGAGGATTTGAAATAAAAAAAAAAGCAAGAAGACACATATATGTCAAAGAAAAACAACCAAAACTCATCACGGAGCGCACCAGTTCAGCCTTCACACAATACATGCATACCACACCACTTATGATGCACTGAAGATCACAATAATTCTATTGTCACTTCACACATTTCACGCAATCCACCAAGAAGCAGTGAAGATCACAATGTTGCCGCTGATGTCCCCCAATGATTGTCAATGATCCAACAAAGACTGAAACTGCTTATGCCAAATGTTCTTTTCAAACCAGCACTGCGAACAATTCCTGATTAAACAGTGAAGATCATGATGATGGCTGCGTGCGACTGCACATTTCTGACACTGTTAACAGCACACAGTGTCACAGGGTGAAAATCACAATGACGCACTGTCACATCATCATACTGTAGGTGCCAGTCATGAACCACCGAAGATCCTTGTAGAAACAGGTTTGCAATCAACACAGTATGCTGGGGGTTTTGGGGGGGGGGGGTTGTTTGTTTTTTGCTCATTAGTTGTTTTTTTCCTTTTCTGAGATTTTTCTTTTTCTTTTTTTTTTTTGTTCAGGTTTTTTTTTGTTTTTTTGTTTTTAATCTGCACGGTCACACCCATTCCACACATACACACAAAACTGGTCCAAGAACTGTCAGTCATGTATTTGTTGTTGCTGCTTTCCGTTCTTGTATGGGCTACATTCTTCTCTTGCTAACAGACAGAACGTTTCTCTTTTTTCCCTCCCCTTTTTCTTTTTCTCCTATTTTTCCTTTTCTCTCTTTTTCCACCTGACCTAGCACAAACCTGTAAATACAAACACTATGAAAGCAAAGAAGGACTTTTGTCCATATCAACGAGCTATTATTTCCAAATGGCCCACCACAGCCATGATCTGACCCAACAGCAAAGTGCTGCACACTCAAAATGTCAGCATAGTCCCAATACATGGCCCACCAGACAGCCTGAGGTTGAGGTCACTCCTGCATGTGTGCTGCCACCTACAGAGTGCTGGACTCTTGGTGGACATTAGCACTAGACTGCTGCCATCGCAAACCCAGCCTGAAGGCAGCGGTACTCCCATCTTGAGTGTGCTGCCACCTACAGTGTGCTGGGCTCTTGATGGTTGCACGTCATGTCAGATCGAAGTCAATACTTCATTGTTCCCATCACAAGACCAGTCTGAAGATGGGAACACTCCCCTCTGATTATGCTGCCATCACAAAACCAGCCTGAAGGCAGCGGCACTCCCATCTTGAGTGTGCTGCCACTTACAGTGTGCTGGGCTCTTGATGGCTGCACGTCATGTCAGATCGAAGTCAATACTTCATTGTTCCCATCACAAAACCAGCCTGAAGATGGGAACATTCCCTTCTAACTGTGAGGCCATTTCCAGTACCTAGGGCTCTTGGTGGACAGCACCTCTTCCCATATGCAAACTAGCCTAAGACAGTCGCACTCCCTTCGAGTGTGCTGCCACCTATAGTGTGCTGGTATTGTGCACATCATGTCACGTCATTGTCAAGACCAGCTGGGTGGACCAGGTCCTAAGTGGGAAGCGTTTACTGTGAAATTGCTATTCACGAATTTTGTGAACACTTTGACAACAGGGACTAAAAACATTTTGTCACACTGCTTTGCTTTCATCTTGTTAACATTCTGACAAGAGTTACTTAACTCTGGGGAAAGTTTCAATGATGGTGTACTGAAAACATACTGCCCTGCTCAGATACTAGTTGTGCATCACAAGTTTACTGAAATCTATGGAAAACATTACAATAAAGTGTAATAAATGATTGTAGTTCTGTAAATCAAAAACCACAATCTATGGGGGAAAGTTCTTAATCTGACAATTTTCTGTCTACCTCAACACAAATTTCATGGCACTATGCAGTTCCATGTCCACAGTTTAAAAGACAAAAACACCACCCATGGCATGAGTACAACCTGTGTCATTGTTATTTTTGTTTAAAGCCCAGCTGACAGTGTAAAGCCATATCAGGTCTATGACAGTTTCAAAACATACACAATACTTCAACAGCATTAAAAAAAAAAGGGAAAAAAAGTATACTTATAAATGCATTCACACACATAATCTAAGGAGATGCCCCTGGCACTGATCACTCCATCCAATTTATCGCACAGGGGAATTAAAAAACACCTGAATACAAATACAAATGTAACCAAGGACACTAGCACATACACACAAAATTGCTTCTGCATATCTCGCCTCCCTAGAGCCAAAAATGCACTTTATACATGTACCCAATTATCCATCCTAATAAAAAGTATGCAAGACTTTATTGGACACATACAAGTGAATGGACCAGCAAGGCAGAAAACGATAAGAGGAAATGACAGAAAGCAAAGGAGGAAGAAAGAAACAAAGAGAGTGATAGAAAAGAGGAAATTTCTAGCACAGAATTTCCAGAAGGTGGGGATACTATTTATACTGAAAGAGCCCCCGGCATCCCCACGGGGGTACAACGTGTGTTAACAACTTACGTAAACACAGCGTTCAGACAGGACACATGCACACCTGATGCACACACACACACACACTTTAACATCAAGACACTCGCACAAATATAAAAAAAATACCCGCCCTCAAACACACAACCACATTACACGCACACATACACTCTGCACACATTCCCGCATACACACACACACGAAAGATAGCCAAACACATACCCAACACATACATATATGCATAATAAACACACACACAACACTCACTCATACACACACTAAACAGATGTAAACAAGTAATCAATCTTCACACACACACACACACACACACACACACACACACACACACACACACACACACACCATTATCAATAACAAAACACTCATGCAAATACCAAAAAATACCTGCCCTCAAAAAACAAAAACAAAAAAACAAACAAAAAAACACCACACACACACTTATTTCTTCTTCTTCTTTTTGTTTAAAATCCAGCTGACTGCGTAGAGCCATATCGGGGCTATAATCATTTTAAAGCACATACGAAACTTCAACGCAAAAAAAATAAATTAAAAATAAAACAAAGTAAGTATACGTGTCAGTGCATTCGCGCACATTTGCTATCAACGTTTTTTGTTATAAACCTCTCTCCAGTTACACACACACACACACTGTTTCAACTCTCTGAGGAAAAGATGGGAAAAAATGATACAAAATGATTACGATGATGATCCCAATGAGAATAATATACTCATGATCATTATAATATCAATAATACAGACTCTCTTCCCTACAATCAGCTTAACACAAAGTCCACCAGAATCACACTCATGAAAATCAACACATATAGTGATATACCCCTCACAGCTTCTGAAGGGCTGTCACACTCACAGTAAACACACACACACACACAAACACACACACACACACTTTGATATCAATAACAAGGCACACAAATACCAAAAAAAAAATATCCGCCCTCAAAAGCACACACACACACAAACACAAACACAACCACAAACACATACACTCCTCAACGCACGCACACACACACGCCCCCCACAAGCAAGATACCCACACACATACATGTATACATAAATAAACACACTCACTCACACACACACACTTAAGAGATGGTCAAGTAATCTTCACACATGTGCGCACGCACACACACACATATACTTTAATAAAAATAACGCACGCACACACACACACACACACACACACACACACACATTTTATTATGAATAACAAGACACTCGCACAAATACCAAAAAAATACCCACCCTTTAAAAAAAATACAAAAAACAACAAAAACACACACAACCACAAACACATTACACACACACATACACTCCTGAAGGCACGTACACACACACACACACATGTATACATAAACACGCACACAACATTCACTCACACACATGCACACTAAAGAGATGGTCAAGTAATTAATCTTCACACATACGTCCACACGCACGCACGCGCACACACACACACACACTCACACACACACACACACACACACAAATACACTTCAATATCGATAACGAAACACCCACGCAAACACCAAAATACCTGCCCTCAAAAGAACAAACAAAATGAATAAAAAAAAAATTTTAAAAACACACACACAAACACAATTGCTTTGTTGTTTTCATGTTTTTGTTTAAAACCAAGCTGACTGCATAGAGCCATATCAGGGCTATAACATTTGCAAAAGCACATACAAAACTTCAACAGCAAAAAAACAACCAAAAACAACCAAAAACAAAACAAAAAAACACAACCACAAACACATTACACACACATATACACTCCCGAACTCACACACACATGAAAGATGGTCAAAAACACCTCCACACATACATGTATACATAAACACACACAACATCACACACACTAAAGAGATGGTCAAGTAATCAATCTCACACATATACGTGCACACACACACAAACACAAATACACTTTAATATCAATAACGAAACACCCATGCACATACCAAAATACCTGCCCTCAAAAAACAAAAAAGTACACGTCAATGCATTTGCACACATTTGGCATCGACTTTTTTGGCATCAACCTATCTCCAGTTACCCACACACACTCTGTTTCAACTCTCTGAGGAAAAGATGGGAAGAAATGATACAAATGATGATGATGATGATGATGATGATGATGATGATGATGATGATGATGATGATGATGATGATCATCATCATCATCATCATCATCATCATTTGTATCAGAATGAGAATAATATACTCATGATAATGATAATATCAATAATAATGATGTACAGACTCTCTCCCCCACAATCAGCTTAACACAAAGTCCACCAGAATCACACTGATATGAAAATCAATACATATACCCCTCACAGCTTCTGAAGGGCTGTCGCACTCACAGGAAACACGCACACACACACACAACACACACACTTTATAATCAATAACAAGACACTCGCACAAATACCAAAAAAATACCCACCCTCAAAACACACACACACACAACCAAAAACACATTACACAGCCACATACACTCCCGAACGCACACACACACTCACACATATGAAAGATGGTCAAACACATACCCAAACGCATACATAAACACACAACACTCACTCACACACACACACATTAAAGAGATGGTCAAGTAATCAATCTTCACACACACACATACACTTTAACATCAAGACACTCGCACAAATACCAAAAAATACCCGCCATCAAACACACAACCACATTACACACACACATACACTCTGCACACATTCCCGCATACACACACGCATGAAAGATAGTCAAACACATACCCACACAAATGCACATATATGCATAAACACACACACATAACACTCACTCACACACACATTAAAGAGATGGTCAAGTAATCAATCTTCACACACACACACACACTTTGATATCAATAACAAGGCACACAAATACCAAAAAAAAAATATCCGACCTCAAAAACACACACACACACAAACACATTACACACAAACATACACTTCTGAACGCACGCACACCACACACGCCCCCCCCCCCACACACACACACACAAGCAAGATGGTCAAATACATACCCACACACGTACATGTATACATAAACACAAACACTCACTCACTTACACACACACACTTAAGAGATGGTCAAGTAATCTTCACACATACGAGCGCACCCACACACACACATATACTTTAATAACAATAACAAAACACCCACACAAATACCAAATAATACCTGCCCTAAACACACACACACGCACACACACATACACACACACACATACACATTTTATTATGAATAACAAGGTATTCGCACAAATACCCAAAAAAAAATACCCACCCTTAAAAAACAAAACAAAAAAACAACAAAAACACACACACACACAATCACAAACACGTTACACACACACATACACTCCTGAACGCACGCACACACACACACACATGAAAGATGGTCAAACACATACCCACACACATACATGTATACACAAACACGAACACAACATTCACTCACACACATACACACTAAAGAGACGGTCAAGTAATCAATCTACACACATACGTCCACACGCACGCACACACACGCGCACGCACACACACGCGCATGCACCACCACACACACACACACACACACACACACACACACACACACACAACCGTCTAATATCACTGATAGTGAAAAGACGTTAAATTAAAGAACGAACACACACACACACACACAAATACACTTCAATATCGATAACGAAACACCCACGCAAATACCAAAATACCTGCCCTCAAAAAAAAAAATAAATAAATAAATAAATAAAAAAAACACATGCACACACACACACACAATTGCTTTGTTGTTTTCATGTTTTTGTTTAAAACCGCGCTGACTGCATAGAGCCATATCAGGGCTATAACAGTTGCCAAGCACATACAAAACTTCAACAGCAAACAAAAAACAAAAAAACACACAAACATTACACACACATATACACTCCCAAACTCACACACACGAAAGATGGTCAAACACCCCCACACATACATGTATACATAAACACACAAATGATGGTCAAACAGCCCCACACATACATGTATACATAAACACACACACAACACACTAAAGAGATGGTCAAGCAATCAATCTCACACATACGTGCACACACACACAAACACAAATAGACTTTAATATCAATAATGAAAAACACCCATGCAAATACCAAAATACCTGCCCTCAAAAAAACAAAAACAGTACACGTCAATGCATTTGCACACATTTGGTATCGACTTTTTTGGTATTAACCTATCTCCAGTTACCCACACACACTCTGTTTCAACTCTCTGAGGAAAAAATGGGAAGAAATGATACAAATGATGATGATGATGATGATCATCATCATCATCCCAATGAGAATAATATACTCATGATAATGATAACATCAATAATAATGATGTACAGACTCTCTCCCCCACAATCAGCTTAACACAAAGTCCACCAGAATCACACTGATATGAAAATCAATACATATACCCCTCACAGCTTCTGAAGGGCTGTCCACTCATAGGAAACATGCACACACACACACTTTAATATCAATAACAAGACACTCGCACAAATACCAAAAAGATGCCCGCCCTCAAAACACACACACACACACAACCAAAAACGCATTACACACCCACATACACTCCCGAACACATACACACATATGAAAGATGGTCAAACATACCCAAACGCATACATGTATACATAAACACACACACAACACTCACACACACACATACACACACACACACTGAAGAGATGGTCAAGTAATCAATCTTCACACACACACACACACACACACACAAGCACAAATACTTTTTAATATCAATAACGAAACACCCACACAAATACAAAACAATACCTGCCCTCAAGAAAGAAAAAACAAACACACACACACACACACACACACACACACACACACACACACCACACACACACACTTTCTCTCTCTCTGTAAACACTACATACTATATAATAAAAAAAAAATCTAAATACACAGAATACCAATACTGGAAAACACACACAACACACCCACTTTAATATCAATAACAAGACACTTGCACAAATACTAAAAAAAATACCCACCCTTAAACACACACACACACACTCAATTACATACACACATACACTCCCGCACACACTCCCGTACATACACACACACACATGAAAGATGATCAAACACATATCCACACACATATACTCCTAATCATAATTTAAGGGCCACTTCTTCCTTCCTCTCTAATTTTAAGTTGAAATAATTGACAATGTTTAGAATTGATTCTATGTTTTATTTCATCATTTCCACACCTGTTTTGGAAAAAGAAATTAGCACAATGACCCATCAGTGAACAGCACATGCATTTAAAGGAACATCCCCCCCTTTTCAAAAAACAAAGTGTCCGATTTGGCCAATCTGTTTTCAATATCGCGTGTGTCCGCCCCGAGCCTGGATGCATGCTTCACAGCGCCGATGCATCGACCCCACAAGGGTACGGAGTGTGTCCTGAGGGATGGCCGCCCACTCGATCTGCAGGATGTCGACCAGCCTGGCCAGGGTGCCCGGTGGGGGGTGGTTGTCCCTGATGCGCCTCCCGAGCACATCCCAGAGGTGTTCAATTGGGTTCAGGTCAGGTGAGCACGCTGGCCAGGCCATACGGACGACTTCATGCTGCTCCAGAAGTCGGTCACAAGGCGTGCTCGATGCGCAGGTGCATTGTCGTCCTGGAAGATGGCGCCTTGACCAAGGTCCACAAGCGCAGGCAGTGCCACGGCCGCCAGAACCTCATCCCGGTACCGGACCCCGTTCAGGATGCCGTCAATGGGGAGCAGGGGGGTCCGGGTACCACGGCTCATGCCACCCCACACCATCACCGACCCGCCGCCGTACCGGTTATGCTCTTGGACAGTGGCGTCAGCGAACCTCTCCCCTTGACGTCGCCACACCCGAGCCCGGCCATCGTTAAAGGTCAGGGTGAACCTGGACTCATCCGAAAACAAGACCCGGGCCCACTGTTGCCTTGTCCAGGTCACGTGCTCCCTGGCCCAGGTCATGCGGCGCACTCTGTTGACCGGTGACAGCACGGGTCGGACGGCCGGTCTCCGTGACCTCAAGTTTGCCTCATGTAGCCGTCTTCTCACCGTGCTGCAGCTGATGTTAGCACCTGTTGCGTCCCTCAGCTGACCCCTCAAGGTCACCGCAGTGGATGCCCTTTCCCTCAGGACGGAGAGGGCAAGGTAGCGGTCTTGCTGTCTTGTCGTTACTCTGGGTCGACCCGTGTGACGCCTTTCCTGGACTGCTCCAGTCTCATTGAAGCGCTCCAGCAGTCTCTGGATTGTGGAATGCGACACTTCAAGTCGTCTAGCAACTTCCCGCTGCGCTAGGCCTTCATCAAGCAGAGCGTGGGCTCTCCCCCGCTGCTCATCCGTCATCCGTCGTCTTGCAAGCATGGTTAAAACGAACCAAGAACGGGTCCTTTTTATCCTCGTCTGCGGGCAACTTTGGCTGGAGTAGTGTTCAAAAAGGGCTTGCCTTGCACGTGCAAAGCGAATTTTGTCGCTACCTTGCCTGCGTCGTCAGAGAGACCCTGCTGAAGATTCGACAATTTCGTGTGGAAATTGTCTTCCTTGGGCCGCCCATTGCAAATCGGCAAATCCCCAAACACGTGCCAAAAGGAAACTGCAATGTTGTCTGAGCTCTTATCCATTCAGTTACGGCAACGAATTGGAGAAAAGAGTAAGAGAAAATAGGTTATTTCTCCTTTCAAAAATTGACTCAAAAACGTTCCTGGCCCTTCAATAATGACGTGTAGTATACATGCATACATACACACTCACACGCACACACACACACACACAAAAGAGATGGTCAAGTAATCAATCTTCACACACACACACACATACACTTTAATAGCAATAACAAAACACTCACACGATTACCAAATATACCTTCCCTAAAGAGTGAAAAAAAAAAGCCACTAACACAATTGTTTTGTGTTTTTACTATTTTTGGTTTAAAAACCAGCCAACTGCGTACAGCCATATCAGGGCTATAATCGTTTCAAAGCACACACAAAACTTCAACAGCAAAAGAAAAAAAAAGTATGTACACATGTCAATGCATTCACCCACATAATCTAAGGAGATGCTTCCTGCATTGACCACGCCATCCAATTTATCGCACAGAGGATTTAAAAAATACATCTTAATACAAATTTAAACATATATAAAAACATATATAAAAACGGGCATAAGTTACCTACAATTCCTTTCGCATATCTCACTTCCCTGGAGCCAAAAATACACTTAATACATGTACCCAATTATCAAGAGAAAGTATGTAAGACTTTATTGAACACATACAGGTGAATGGATCAGCAAGGCAGAAAATGATAGGAAGAAATGACAGAAAGCAAAGGAGGAAGAAACAAACAAAGAGAGTGACAGAAAAGAGGTAACTTCTAGCACAGAATTTCCAGAAGGTGGGATACTATTTACATTGAAAGAGCCCCCGGCATCCCACACGAAACACACACACACACACACACACACACACACACACACTTTGATATCAATAATACTCACACAAATACCAAACAATACCCGCCCATCCGCCCTCAAAAACACAAACAAAACAAAAACAAAAAAACAAAAAAAACTACAACCACATTACACACACACACACACACACACATATATATATATATATATATATATATATATATGAAAGATGGTCAAACACACACACACACACACACACCACTACTAAAGACATGGTCAAATGATCAATCTTCACACAAAAACCAAACAAAAATCTTCACTTTGACATCAGCACAAATGTTCCCCCCAAAACTTTTACAGTAAACACAAGCAGATCTAGTCTGGTCAGTCAAATCTCTGTACTGATCCAGTGTTTCCCCCACAATTTTCAAAGTACACACAAGCAGGATCTGATCTGGTCAAACATCTTTATGCTGATCCAACATTAACACCAGCAGTTACATGGCATCTTTCAATAGCCAAGACATTTTTCTAGGGGCCCATTCTGTCCTCAAAGCAATGAGTCCATCAACAGCTCTTCTCTTTCAGACCTGCTACTGCAGTTAACAGTTTACTGTCAAGTTCTGAATGTCATGAAGAAAAACAGAAGACCATAAAGATCCATCCATAAACCCCGAGATCCCAGAAAAATACTGTTTGAACACTTACTTGAAACAACAACTACAGGTGAGATGAAAATTTGGTAACTAAATATAGTAAAAATAAAATTTGATGTCAAAAAAAAAATCCAAATGTAAGTACAGTGCTTTTTTTTCATATGATTAAAAGAAAAGAAAATATCCACTGTAATTTCTCTTGTGAAAATAATGAAATATGTTCAATCTCAACCCTAACCACAAAAAAACTGGTTGTGGTCTAAAACTAAGACACATTCACCAGTTGTCTTCAAACTGGCCATTCATATGTATATGACCTATCATTTTACATTCAACTGCTGTCTTTAAGTTTAATCCTTTGATTCACGCACCCTATCCACCAACTGTAAAAACTTGGCCCTCTGACTCCCTCACACCTGCAGGAAGCTGGTGGATAGGTGAGACAGTCAAAGGGCCAAGTGTTTGCTTTGCTAGCATGGTTGACAGAGCAAGATGCTGCTGGATATGCTGTGGGAGTCAAAAGATTAAACTGGCCAAAGACAGGTGTGTGATCTAACTCTATACAGTCTACAGCTTTCTGTCAGCTGTCCCTGAACATACAATGTGTAAAGATGCATCCATAAATAGCCCACAAAACAGACACGTTTTGACACACAGTCTCCACTGATCAATCTCACACTTGCGTATTTCTCTCAATTTGGTATTAACCTCTATCCAGTTCACCACAAACACTGTTTCAACTCTGAGGGAAACATGCGGGAAAATGATACAAATAATAACGTTTATCATCATCAATATCACAATCATCATCATAACATTAACAATGAGAATAATATACTCATGATAATGATGATATCAATAATGATATACAGATGATAATGATGATATTAATAATAATGATATACAGACTCTCTCCCCCACAATCAGATTAACAAAGAATCACGCTGATATGAAAGTCAACACATATACACCTCACAGCTTCTGAAAGGCTGTCATAATCATAGGAAACACATACACACACACTTTAATAACAAAACACTCAAAAATACCAAAAGTATACCAGCCCTAAAAAATTAAAAACACACACAACCACAAACTCATCTCACTCACACACACACACACACACACACACAAAACCACACACACACACACACACACACACACACACTCTCTCACTCACTTTGCCCACTTTCATCTCAGTATCAATTTGTCATTATCACCAATTACCCCACTTCTGAAAAAAACAAAAAAACAAAAAAAAACAGTAATCCCCCCCCCCCCCCCCCCCAAAAAAAAAGTAAAAAGAAGTCATACATTCATGACACAAAAATGCACTCTCTCTCTCTCTCTCTGTGTGAACACTTTTAATTATAATATCAAAACAAAACAAAACAAAACTACACAGAATGCCACTACTGAAACACACACATACACACACACAATTTTGCCTGTTTTCTTCTTAGAATCAATTTTGTCAATATCTCTGAATACATCCTCCAACAAAATTCCTATCTGGAGTATTAAAAAAAAAAGGGGGGGAGGGAGAATGGCACAATTATCTCCCTTTCTGATTAAATGCTTTCCTCCAACTGTCTTTGACATGACAAGGATCAATTCCGAAAGACCACCTCCATTATTTATATCGGGTATATTCTACAATCAGCAAGTGACAGCACTACAAAGTCTGGTCAATTTAGTCAACAGTTTACTCTTGGTGCCTTTATTCTGCTGTATTTTGTTTTTAATGTAATACAGGCTTGGTAAGAGAAGAAGATAGTTTCCTCTGAAAATTGGCCGGGGTCTAGGGGCAACGTCCCTGCTGGGGCAACGTCCCCCCAGAAGCTGAAGAATTTCTGCAATTTTGAGGCATTATGGATGCATTTCCAAATACAATAATTCAGTAATATTTCCTCCGAAAAAAAAAATTTTCCCTCTGAAACTAGGAGTTCATCCGCTGAAATTAGTAGATCCGCTGAGAGTTACCCAGCCTGGTAATAAGTATCATGAAATCATCATGTTTTACTGTTTTAAATGCTGACACCTAAAACAATGCTTTAATAATCACACCTGTCTGAATTCACTGTATCTACTTTAGTTTCATGACTTCAAAAGGGAAAATCTTGGTCATCAGAATTTTAATCAATAGCTACAGTTTAACAGCAAGTTACATGTTCTATGATTGCAAATTGAATGTCAGGCTTCTTCATCATACCCTTCCCTGCTTTTATATATTTGTATGGTTTTCATGCATCCACCTCTTTACTTTTAGAAATGAATACATTTTTAATGATTTCATATAATATTAAAAGAGGTCTCTATTTAGAACACACTTTTCCTACTTCATTCCAAAACTTTATGTAAGATATCTGAAATTTGATGAGTCATGTGACAAAGATCCTATTAAGAATATTCATGAGGACAAGGAACAGAATCAAACAGAAATAGCAGAAGAATAATATGGATTTACTGAAGGGAAAGGAACTATTCATGCCATATACATCCTAAGAATTAAATTTTTGACACAGGAAAAATCCCCAAAGATATGTCAAAATCAATTTTCATTGCACTTTCATAGAAAGTAGGGCCTACAGAATGTGAACTCCATCATGCAATCAGCTTGACAAGCCATGTGACAAAGGTTCTATTAAGAATAATCATGATGAGAACAAGGAACAAAGTCAAAAGAAATAGCAGAACAGTGAGGATTCGTTGAAGGAAAATTAACTATTAGTGTCATATGACATCTTAAGAACTCTCAAAGAAAGATCAACTGAATTGAAGAAGGATTTACTTTATGTTTTGTTGATTATATTAAAGGCTTTTGTTACGATAAGACATGAAGAACTGATCAACCCACTAGAGAGGCTCCATGCTGATGGAAAAGATGTAAGAATGATAAGGAATATGTACTTGGAACAAACAGTAGCAATGACAGTAGAAAATGACATAAGCTCTTTCCAAAATATCAAAAGAAGAGTTAGGGAGGGATGTATTATGCCACCAGACCTGGTTTTACTTTACAGTGAACCGTCATCAAAAACCTAGAAGAATGTCCTTGGATTTGAGGATAAATGTTCAACGATCTTCATTATGAAGATGACACTATCCTTATTGCAGAAAATGAAAGAAGACCTACAAAATCTTGTGAGAGTAATACTAATAGAAACAAAAAGCAGAAATAAAGGGCTGAAGCTAAATACCAAGAAGACTAAGTCATGATAATCAGTAATAAACAAGAAATCCACTCATACAAAAAAAAAGAAAGAACAAGAAAAAATGCATGTGGCACAACACTGAGCTGGCTTGTAAGCTTACATATCTGGGAACAGTCATTTCACCAAATGGCAGATGCACATTAGAAACAGCCAGCAGAACTGGCCAAGCTAAAACAGCATTCAAGAAGAAGAAAAGCATTCTTACCAATAAATGCCTACCACTTGACATCAGGAAGAGAGTCCTTCAGTGTTATACAGAACAGATACTATTCTATGGATGCAAAACTTGGACAGTCGGCAGAATTTCCAGACAGTGGTGATACTGTTTATACTTTCAGAGCTCCTGGTATCCCCATGGGGGTATCCCCTAAAAGCAGAAATCTGAATATGACCACACAAACATAAATTTAGTTATCCCCTAAATGCAGAAATCAGAACATGACAATGGAAAGTCCATGTAGTTATCCCCTAAATGTAGAAATCTGAATATGACCATGCACAGCACATATAGTTATACTCTCAATGCAGAAATATCAATATGACCACAAAAAATACGTTTAGTAATCCTCTAAATGCAGAAATCAAAATATGATTACAGAAAGTTCATGTAGTTATCCCCTAAATACAGAAATCTGAATATGACCACAGAAAGTACATACATGTAGTTATCCCCTAAATACAGAAATCAAAATACAACCACAGAAAGTACATGTGGTTATCCCCTAAAACCAGAAATCAGAACATGACTACACATAGTTCATGTAGTTATCCCCAAAATACAGAAATCTGAATAAGATCACCAGAATATGACCACATGAAGTACATGTAGTTATACCATTCATACAGAAATCTGATCATGACCACATGAAGTACATGTAGTTATCCCCTTAATACAGAAATCAGAACATGACTACACATAGTTCATGTAGTTATCCCCAAAATACAGAAATCTGAATAAGATCACCAGAATATGACCACATGAAGTACCGGTACATGTAGTTATACCCTTAATACAGAAATCTGATCATGACCACATGAAGTACATGTAGTTATACCCTTAATACAGAAATCTGATCATGACCACATCAAGTACATGTAGTTATACCCTTAATACAGAAATCTGATCATGACCACATCAAGTACATGTAGTTATACCCTTAATACAGAAATCAGAATATGACCACAGAAAGATCATGTATTTATCCCCTACAGCAGAAATCTGAATGTGAGCAGAGAAAGTACATGTACTATGATGTAGTTATTCCCTAAATGCAGAAATCTGAATATGACCACATAAAGTTTATTTAGTTATCCCCTAAATACAGAAATCTGAATATAACCACAGAAAGTTCTGTAGTTATCCCCCAAATGCAGAAATCTGAATATGACAACAGAAAGTTCATGCAGATATCCCCTAAATACAGAAATCAGAATATGACCACATAAAGTTTATTTAGTTATCCCCTAAATACAGTCATCTGGAACGACAAGAATATCGCAATCGGCTCCAAGATCAGACTGATGCGTTCCCTGGTCATGTCAATATTTTTGTATGCATGCGAAACATGGACCATAACAGCAGACATTGAAAGAAGGATACAGGCAATGGAGATGAGATGCTTCCGCAAACTCCTTGGTATCTCGTACATAGATCATATAACCAATAAAGAAGTGAAAACCCGAATCGAAAACGCCATCGGGCCGTATGAAGACCACCTGACCTCAGTGAAAAGACGCAAACTGAGGTGGTACGGGCACGTCACACGATCATCTGGACTGGCCAAGACCGTCTTGCAGGGAACAGTTCAGGGAGGGAGACGAAGAGGCAGACAGAGAAAAAGATGGGAAGACAATATCAGAGAGTGGACTGGCCTTGAATGGAATATCATTCTGCGGAAAGCTGAGGACTGTGAGGAGTGGAGGAAGTTGGTTGCAAAATCTTCAATGGTGCCCCAACGGTCAACCAGACTACGGGACTGATGATGATGATGAAATACAGAAATCTGAATATGACCACAGAAAGTTCATGTAGTCATCCCCTAAATACAGAAATCTGAATATTACCATAGAAAGTTCATGTAGTTATCCCGTAAATACAGAAATCTGACTGTCCACCTGAATATGACCAAATGAAATACACGTAGTTATCCCCCATATACAGAAATCTGACCATGACCACAGAAAATACACGTAGTTATCCCCTAAATACAGAAATCTGATTATGACTACAGAGAGTACATGTAGTTATCTCCTAAATACAGAAATCTGAAATTGACCACAGAAAGTTCATGTAGTTATCCCCTAAATACAGAAATCTGAATATGATCACAGAAAGTTCATGTAGTTATCCCCTAAATACAGAAATCTGAAATTGACCACAGAAAGTTCATGTAGTTATCCCCTAAATACAGAAATCTGAAATTGACCAAAGAAAGTACAAGTAGTTATCTCCTAAATGCAGAAATCTGAAATTGACCACAGAAAGTTCATGTAGTTATCCTCCAATCTAAATATAGAAATCAGAATATGACCACAGAAAGTTCATGTAGTTATCCCCTAAATACAAAAATTAGAATATGACCACAGAAAGTTCATGTAATTATCCCCTAATTACAGAAATCTGATCATGACCACAGAATGTCCATGTGGTTATCCCCTAAATACTGAAGTCTGAATATGACCACATAAAGTACATGTAGTTATCCCCTAATTACAGAAATCTGATCATGACCACAGAATGTCCATGTGGTTATCCCCTAAATACTGAAGTCTGAATATGACCACAGAAAGTTCATGTAGTTATCCCCTAAATACAAAAACCAGAATATGACCACAGAAAGTACATGTAGTTAACTCCTAAATACAGAAATCTGAATATGACCTCAGAAAGTACATGCAGTTATTGAACTTATTCCGTAATTTTTTTTATACAGAAATCTAAATATGACCACAGAAAGTTTATGTAGTTATCCCCTAAATACAAAAACCTGAATGTGACCACAGAAAGTACATGTAGTTATCCCCTAAATGCAGAAATCCGAATATGCCCGCAAGTACATGTAGTTATCCCCTAAACGCAGAAATCGGAATATGATCACATACAGTACATGTAGTTATCCCCTAAATGCAGAAATTTGAATATGACCACAGAAAGTACATGTAGTCTACTTATCACCTAAATGCAGAAATTTGAATATGACCACAGAAAATACATGTACTTTTCCCCTTTATTACTGTTATTTTTGTTTAAAGCCCAGCTGACTGTGTAGAGCCATATAAGAACTATAACAATTTCAAAACATACACAACTTCAACAGGAAATTTCGAGCACAGAATTTCCATAACAAGGGGATACTTTATTTAAACTGAAAAAGCCCCCGGCATCACCATGGGAAGCTACATGTAGTTGTTCCCTATATGCAGAAATCCGAATATGACCACAGAAAGTTCATGTCTAAATTCTCTAAATGCAGAGCTCTGAATATCATCACAGAAAAGACAAGTGTTTTTTCTTTATCCCTAAATGCAGAAATGTGAGTATTTTCACAGAAAAATACATGTACTTATCTACTTAGTGCAGAAATCCAATTACTATATATACACTCATCCCCTAATTGCAGAAATCTGAGTATCATCACTGAAAATACAAGTATGTATCCCCTGAAGCAGAAATACGATTATCATTACAGAAAATATGAGTACATGGTTAATGCAACAGACTACTGACTGGAAGGTTGTGGGTTCAAATCCCCATCAATCCTTTCGAAAATCATCATGGGATTGTTCTGCTCTAACCAGCTCCTACCCTGACAGTGGTGCAGATCCTTCTAAAAGTGAAGGGTTTTCATACCCCCACTAAAAAAAACTTGAGGGTTTTCATACCCCCAATAATTTTTTTAGGGGGTTTTCATACCCTTTGCCAAAATTTCTGGGGGTATGAGCCACCCATGCAAAGACTCGGTATTTTGTTTTCCCAAGTGATTTTTTGGCCTAATGGATTAAATAAATTAAATTATAAAAAAGCAAGCAGCATGGCCTTCTACTAAATTAGAATAAAGATCAACTCTTTACAGTGACACATGCCAGTTTCCACACTGACATCGTGACATTCAGAATCAGTAGAAGAACAGTTTCAAAAGTTGGCAAGTCAGCGCGTGTGGTCGTACACTGAGGAAAGCTTTTCCTCGAAGGGCTGCTTTCGGTTTCCGCTGCATTTTCATTGGCCCAGGCAAAAAGTTGTAGAAAAGTGTGACGTAGCCTAGTTACTATTTTTATCGCTAATGTAATGGCCGATCCCAATGCTGCATGTGCCGCGGCGGGCAAGCTAAGCGATGTCGGTCGCGTCGTTAGCTTGCCCGCCGCGGCTAGGCGAGCGAACGGAGCGATAGGTCTATACCCCCACGGCTCAAAACATTTACGTGATGAGACCGGCAGAGGAAAAATTCTTACGTGACCATACCCTCAAGACGACAAAGTCTTACGTGTTCATACCCTTTTGACATAATTTTTGTACGTGATTTCCATCTTCCTTACGTGATTTACCCCCATCTCTACGTGATCTGCACCCCTGCCAGAGTTGGGCATGCTATTGGCCCATTGGGAAGGCTGGGACCACGCAGTGGAGTCTCATCCACTTCACGGATGCATCATTGAGGGTACTGTTCAAATCTTCTGACCAGTACTGCAGGTTGATAGTAAGTGCAGAGTACAGCCCTGTACACAGTCTCAGTCCCAGATGAAACTCAACAGCATCATGATTATCATCCTCATCGATATTAACATCATCAGTATTATTGAAGAAAAAACTGTCCCAGCTTCTGCGCCATCCAGGTAGCATAGAAAATGGGGCAGAAAAAAATTATCACCACAGAAAATCCAAGCATCTTCCCTCAAAACCTAAACCTGGATAATAAGAGCAAACTGTCGAGCACATAATCCAGTAATTACTTCCTAAATTTAATCTCACTGTATTAGCTCAAGTATCATTAAATTGTAAAAAATATAAAAACTTTAATTCAATAGAGAACGAATACATAACGCACTGCATGTAACAAAGAACCAACAAGACAAAACACAGCATTTTTGTTTTGTTTTGTTTTTATACAAACCACTTTTTTCTATCATTTCTGTATTTTTGATACCCGTCTGGTGGCATCCATCATTGAAGCCAGTCCACCATCACTCTTCAGGTCGTATCCTCTGTCTGAAACAGGAAAAAATATTTGTCAGATCTAAAAACGGTCTCCAATCACAAATGGTCAAAAAACAAGTTATTTCAAGGAATGCATCTCTCTGAAAACTGAAAAACCAATCATTGCCTACTTAATAACACTTTAAAGTTAAATCAGTACACTAATGCACACTTAACTCAAGGAATGTCTCTCTCTGAAAACTGAAAAACCAGTCACTGTCTACTTAATAACACTTTAAAGTTAAATTTGTACACTAATGCCCAACTTACTTCAAGGAATGCATCTCTCTGAAAACTGAAAAAACAATCACTGCCTATTTCTGCTTCTACTGCCGATACAGTGATAATCCTTGCAGTCAGTTTTCCTAGTTGTGGTCAGTTTTTCCTGCCTGATGGTCCCTGCAGTCAGTTTTCCTATCTGGAGTCTGTTGTTCTTAACCGATACTCCCTGCAGTCAGGTTTATATACCTGACACTTCCTGGAGTCAATTTTCCTAGCTGGATCAGTTTTTCCTACCTGAAACTCCCTGCAGTCAGTTTTTTTCTTGCCGTAGTCAGTTTTTCCTACCTGAAGTCAGTGCCAGTCAGTTTTTTCCCTACCTGATACTCCCTGCAGTCAGTTTTCCTAGCTGGAGTCAGTCTTTCCCTATGCAATACCTGCCCAAGTCAGATTTTTCTTGCCAGTTTCAACTTTTCCTACTTGGTACTTTCCACATTTTTCTTCCTCTCAGATTAAGTTTTTTTTCCTATCTGATACTCCCAGGAGTCAGTTTTTTCTACTTGATACTCCCTCATTTTGGGGATGTCAGCTAAGTGTTTCATAAAATACCCTTACATGATTGTCATAAAACCATTATTACTTCCGTAATAGCTGGACGTCTGGCCTACGTGTCTCACACACACTCCAGGTATTATCTAACAACAACAAAAATGATTAGTCACAAATGTTTTGATAATCTATCCAGTAATTCATTTATTGAACAAGCTTAAAAAGCACTACATAACAGTCATAAAACCATTTTAACTTCCATCACAGTTGGATTTCTGGTTTGTAATTTACCATATACAGACTGATGTTATTCATTATCAAAAATTGTGAATAATTGTAATACTCATTGTGACTAACCCAATAAATAGTTAACTGCTATGAAACCTTTAAATAGGTCTATCTGTGACTTCTAAAACTACACCAGTTGTTGAACTCTTACCTTGACTTTAAGTTTAACAAACACAGACTCCAAATAATATTCATTCTAAATAATTATGATTAATCACAGCAGTTGTGGTAATTTGAACGGTAATTACCTAAACAAGTTTTTTATCGAGTTACCTTACATTACAATCTTGAGATTTCTACTCAAAATTGCCATATCCATTACAATAATTCTGGCTTAATGTTTACCACACAAAGACTCTAAATAATACTCATGAAAACAAAATCATAATGAACATGGTCATCAATCCATCTACCCATTCTTTAAAGACTTTTTAGAAAACTACTACTACCCTTTTAAAATCCTTAACAATTTAGCTTCAGACAGAAACCTATAACTCTACAGTTATTTGATTCAATCATTCATGTTACAGTTGAATTTGGATTTCCACCACCTCCTAAATCCTGACTGATGGTCTGAGTGCTTGTCTTTTGGTCAAGATGAGAAACCAACTCTCTTTGACAGTCAAAACACTTTACTACTCAAGTCTTAGCATACATTTAATGTAAAGGAATCCATGACAAAATTCTCTTGGAAATCATCTCTGTTAAACAAAAATGACATGCTTGGTAAGAAAGAAAAATTGTTATACCTTGGCAATATGATTTTTTTTTTTTACACAATGCAAAGTATAATAAATTCAGCCTATCACTCATACAAATCAAAATATACAAGTTAATCCCAAATCAGCTATTCAAAAAAGACAAAACTTTACATAATGCATTATTAGTAAGCCTAAATATATATAAGAAAATTTTACACACACACACACACACACACACTAGAAATTGATAGGCCTAAATAATTTTGCCTTAGAAGCCTACATAAGTAGCCACATATTTCTCTTTAACTGTTTGAATCAAGCCTTCGATTTTAAAAAATCAACACGTAAGTTTTTATTTTGTCTTTTGTTACCTGTAAAGTAATAATGTCATAAAGAGAAGGGGAATTTTCAATTTGGCTAAAACAAAAGAATCCATGCCAACAGATAGATCTATCTAGATCTCATTTTGATGAGTGAATGATCTGACTGGGCATGCCCAACCACCGGAATTCTTTTACACTGAACATAGGAACTATTAAATAAATATCTTCACAGTAAAAATTTATGTCATAACAATCGGATGAACTATTTCAATAAACAATCCGTGCATCTAGACAACTGATTCTGACAAGATGGTCTAACTGGGCGTGTCCAGTTACTGCCAACTGGTACTCAGATCAAGTCTTCATCCATGATTAATGAAAATTAAAAAGGCCTTTTGGACAACAGAAAAAAAAATCATTTGTAAAAAAAAAATCAGTAAGTACCAAATCAACACTTTAATTTTTTTCTTTTTTTCATCTTTGAAGTTTGAAGGGATTAAAAATAATCAGCAGAAAATCCGACTTCCGTTGCGTGACCGCACGAAATGAAATAAGCGCAATTTGAGACTGCAACTCCATTTATGTTTAACAATTATAACGAGCATCGTTTTGATTATTATTGATCTTCCATAATGTAGCACGGACAGTCCTCCGTCAAAGCATCATGAACCGTCAGTTTTTTGGGTTTTTTGTTGTTTTTTGACGAACGCTCGCAGCTGTGCGAACGGGTTTTTTCACATGCTAGGGTAAACTGACGTAATATTAAATCCGACGGATTCAGTCACAAGGTACAAGTTTTGATGCGTGTCTTCAGAAATATTTCGTATATGACTTGTTAAAGCAGCTTAACGCCTGTACTGGGTTGTAGTATACTTTTTGTGACTGATTATTAGTCCTAAAAAAGTTAAAGGGGTACTGCGATTTTTTATGCTAAAGAACGAAGCAGGGTTACACGATCATACCGACAGTGATGTAAAATCTGACCAGGGGGTGATCTAAACTTCGACCAGCATGAATACTGTGAAAGCAGTACACATTATTTGATCAACAAATTATCAATCAACGGCAACAAAATGAGTCATTTTCTGTTGAACAATACATTTTATGCCTTGTTGATTTCCATCTGTGTTTCCTCCGTCCACTGCGTCCACAAACGATCGACATCCCTTCCCGTTGTGTAAGTCTACTTTTTTGAAAGGCAGCGTGGTCAGTGCCTCAGTTTCTTAGGCTTACCTAGCTAGATCTACGTGGTTGCCATCTGACACTTTATGGCACACACACACACAATCTGACAATGTCTGAATGTGTGACACATGCTATTATCTCGCGAGCGAGAGAGACAGATCCTTTTGAAATTAAATTTACTAACAGCATTAACAAATTCAAAAATTTCCTGGACGATGAAGCAGAATTCAAAATTTTATTTAAAAAAATAGACTGAAGCAGATTTGCTCAAGTATGAATATTGAGGCATGCTTTTCAGATCCCAAAGAAGAAAGCGTAAACACAAAAAAGATAGGGCGTTAAAAGGCCGGAAGGCCTAGGCTTCGAGCCAGCCCTCAACTACTACTACTACTACACAGAACAAAACTTGGGGAGATAATAGTTGAAACGTAAAAAAGAGATTCCGGTCGGGAATTAACGTAGGTATTCAAGCCTGGTGTAAAATCCGACCGATCAAACCTTGCCATTTCATGAGAGCCATCGATTTAGATACAAAGGCTACTAACAGCTTCTACAGCACATTTAATATTTATAGATTACGCGGCTCTCACACTCGCAGGGTCAGACTGTTGGGAGTGTTGCTCAGCCGTAACAAGTCCAAGAGGTCAGCAAATGATCACTTTGAAAAAAAAATTCGCTTAGGAACACGTGACGCCCGAAACAGCCGAGTTGGGGTGGCCCTTAGCGTCGCACTGTCACAGTGAAAGTGCCATTGTTTTAAAAATGCCTTTATTTTCACTGGCTGTTCCTTGAACTGACACCAGTTTCTTTGACCTAGGCTATATTTTCGGTAACTGGAGTGACTGCACTTTTGGTTTGGCGAGGCAAATTCCGGAGGTCGGTCGGATTTTACATCATCTAAAATCAGTTTTTACATCAGTTTCTAACTTCTCCCCCTTCCCCTCACCTCCATTTCATGACCTTGCCAGGACAAAGGGTTTTGCACAAACTCCAGAGTCTGCCAGACAAGTGCGTCAGATCTGGTGCAGTGCACAGTCTGAAATTGTCTGAGGTCCATGAATCTCCCCTGTACAAATTCCTGACTTCCACAGTAGCTATCTCTCGGCTTCAAGCGAAACCAGCTTTACAATCATCTATGTATGTAGGCCTATCTGATTAGTTCTGCAAGACTGACGTTACGCCATGACTATAACAGTATAAGCTGTTTTCATGTGTCAAACTTCCTTTACGTACAGGCTACTAAACAGGCTGTTGGGAACAATGCATCGTCAACCTTCAATCAAATTGTTTCAACTTCCGCTTGTTCAGTGTTGACACAAGCTTGGGGTGGTAGGTTTAATCGTATAGAAATCCTAAAATTAAAGAAGAAACAGCTCCTCAAAAGGAACGGCGGGCTGACAGAATGGACATCTTACAGGCTAGTGTTAAATTAAACAATATTGAGTCTACATACCCAAAAGTGAAGACGTCTCAATAACTTAAGTCAGTCGCAAGCGCTACCAGTTACGCCACACGTACATCTTCCCCATCGTGTTGATGTTGACAGGAAAGCACCGCCACCTGCTGGCAATAGCTCTCAAATTGTCAGTTCACGAACTGTCCGTCACGCGGTTACAAGAGAGCAAACACAATGGTCAAGCAATACTGGAGTTGTTGCATTTATGAGACTAGAGAAACTCGAGCACGTAGTTGCAACAGGAAATCTAGAGAGGGAAAAAGAGCACCAGGCAAACCCAGGGAGAAAATAGACAGTTTTGCTGAGTGGATGAGGACAGAAAGGGTAGGAGAGATACTTCCAGTGACAAAAGACAGGTTCATATGGAAGACCTTGATCACCAACGCCATGAGGCATGGCGCATGATGATGATGATGATTATGATAATGACGATGATGATGACCCATCCAATCTGCAGTCAGGACATTTTATGTATTTCACATAAGTCAGGACGTTTTACATAACATTCAGGACAGTTTACTTGACAGTCAGGACAGTTTACTTGACAGTCAGGACAGTTTACTTAACAGTCAGAACATTTTACTTAACAATTAGTACATTTTACTTAACAGTAAGGACATTTTACTTAACAATCAGGACATTCTGCATAACAGTCAGGACATTTTATATATTTTGTTTGACAGTCAGGACATTTGAAATTTCACTTAACAGTCAGGACATTTTATTTAACAGTCAGGGTGTCTTACCTAACAGTCAGGACATTTCACTTAACAGTCAGGACATTTCACTTAACAGTCAGGACATTTTATTTAACAGTCAGGGTGTCTTACCTAACAGTCAGGACATTTCACTTAACAGTCAGGACATTTCACTTAACAGTCAGGACATTTTATTTAACAGTCAGGGTGTCTTACTTAACAGTCAGGATATTTCACTTAACAGGACATTTTGCATAAGTCAGGACATTTTACCTAACAGTCAGGACATTTTGCATAAGTCAGGACATTTTACTTAATAGTCATGAAATTTCATTTAGCAATCAGGACATTTTACTTAACAGTCATGACATTCTAACACAATCTCTCTCTCCATTCTCCCTCTCTCTATCTCTTTCTCTGTCACACACACACACACACACACACACACACACACACACGCACGCACACACACACACACACATACTTTGCATGTGCGCACAAACACGCACGGATGCACACAGACATGCACGCATATCCACATGGACACACTCAGCAAATCTCATGCTCTCTCTCTCTCTCTCTCTCTCTCTCTCTCACACACACACACACGCACGCATACATATACACATACAAACACACACACGCACGTGCACACATGCACGCACAGACATGAACGCACATCCACACACACAAAAATACAGGGCAAATCCAATGGAGCGATTTGAATCGACAACCTATTTTCTTTATACGATTCTGGACTCAGTTTGTACCAACACCTTTCTCCCGCCCACCCATCCCTCTTCTTTACCGAGAAGGGTGCGTGCGGCTTGTGTGCCGTCACAGCGTGTGTCACGTGCAGTTCTGGGCTGGTGTCGTGATCCACGAAATTTTCACCTCGCCACGTCGCCCAGCGATCTGTGACATAAACAGGCGGAGAATGATTCAAATTGGTATTACATACACACACACACACACACACACACTGGCCGAAGTACTGGGCTCAAAACTCTAGTTTGTTATCTTGTTTCTTTGGTTTATCTACTATATATATATATATATATATATATATATATATATATATATATATATATATATATATATATATATATATTATGTATATATAGATATATATATATTACCGCAAGATGGTCCAGGCAATATTTGACCCTGCCCCTGTGCAGGTTTGTCTAATCCTTGATGTCCTCCTTCAAAGTGTCATTCCATGATGCACCATGCTGTTGCAGTTCTTGGTTGGTTGTTTGGTTGTTTGGTTGGTTGTTGGTTGGTTGGTTTTGTTTTGTTTGTGATTTTTGTTCTTGTTTGTTTGGGGTTTTTGTTGTTGTTGTTCTTGTTTTTTGTTTGTTTTGTTTTGGGAGTGATTTCTACTATAACTACATGAGATGTTGTGAGATAAGTTGGGGAGAAGATGATTGTCTCAGAGATAAAGTCAGTTTCAAGTATAGTTTTTGCTACGTCTTGATGGAGAAGAAATCCTGCATCATGAATGTCTGTATGGTCCATGTTCACCCCACTCCATGCCAAAACACAGCTATCATGAATTTCTGTGGTCCACCTGTCCTTTCATCTACTGGCTGATATTCCCATGACTAGTGTTTTGTCATTTTGCCTGAATTCTGCCATCTCTGGATCTTTGTCCTTCAGATCGCAGACATTCTAGTATCAGTTCAGTGGTGTTTGATCTAACCCCTTCTTCTTCTTCTTCTTTGTTTCCAACAAGTTTCCTCCTTATCTTGATCCATCAGTTTCATTTTCATTTTGTGTTCTTGAGCAACTGTTTACATGCTATCAGCTAGCCTGGTTAACCAGAGCTTCATTAGCAGGATGATCCATATCCACTGACTTACGATTTGTATGAGAGGTTGGATTGGGGTTGGATTTTATTACCATGCTAACAATAATAAAGATTACAATGTAGAAATTTTTGTTGTATTGCATGATGCCATGGTGTGTTAGAAGGCGCCTGTAAGCCTGGTACATTTGTGTTCAGCCTTCTATGTTAAGACAGTTGCATTATATTGCATGATGCCATGGTTTGTTGGAAGGCGCCTATAGGCCTGGTACTTCTGTGTTCAGTCTTCTATGTTTTTTGTACACCCTGTCCAAAGTTTATGTCAAAAAAACAAAACAAAACAAAAAGCCCAACTTTCCTTGTGGATGCAATGGGCTAGGACTTAAGGAGGCCCTTATCTGCCTGACATCTCCATCCTACAACATAATGATATTTTCTAGTTTGGGTCTTGCCAAATGCCATTCTGTTCCATCCTGATGGAAACATTTGCCTGTCAGTCCACGACTGCTTACTCGTCTGGATAATCTTGACATATTTTGCAGCACACCTCCATATCTGAACGCCATCCATCATCCGCCGCCTGCATCCCATTGAGTTGAGGACGGTTAGCCAACTAACAAGATGGAGATGGTTTTTTTCCACTGGGAAAAAAAACGGGTCATGTTCATCGCCAAATAAGACCTGACCTTGTAGACGACAAACGTAAGAAGAGAGCAGCGTTTAATGAGAGCCTGGGTAGTCGCGTTAATAAGACGATTGTCAAGGTGGCTTGATGATGCTATCATATTTCGTTACCAGGAGGGGGGGTGGGGGATGAAATACAGGGTTGATGGGGATGATAGGGTAAAACGTGCACGACCAGGATGAGTATTTGTGTGACTACTGTCTGGTGTCAAAGAAAGTGGACGGGGAAAACGATCACTGTGTCGCTGCTTGAAGCCGTGCTGTGTGCGAAGCAGTTTGTGCTGTCACCACCACATCCCCGTGGGGATTCCGAGGGCTCTTTCAACATAAATTGTACCCCCAACTTCTTGAAATTCTGTTCTCGAAATTTCCTCTTTTCTGTCTCTCTCTTTATTTCTTTCTTCCTCCTTTGCTTTCTGTCATTTCTTCCTATCATTTTCTGCCTTGCTGGTCCATTCACCGGTATATGTTCGATCAAGTCTTACGTAGCCTACTTTCTTTTAGGATTGACAATTGGGTACATGTAAGTGCATTTTTGGCTCTACGGAAGTGAGATATGGGGAAACAGTTTTAGGTAATTTAAGTCCATTTTTATTTGTTGTCCTTAGTGATATTCTAAATTTGTATTCAGGTATGTTTTTTTTAAAATCCCCTGTACGATAAATTGGACAGGGGTCAAACGCCAGGGACATCTCCTTAGATTACTTGCGCGAATGCACTGATATGTGTTCTTAATTTTCTTTTCCTTTAAAGTATTGTGTATGTTTTGAAACAGTTATAGCCCAAATATGGGTCTACGCGGTCGGCTGGGCTTTAAACAATAAAAACAACATAATAATGTCACCAACTCCCACATCCAGGCAAAGGGTATGCCCACATCAGATGGCTCAAGTTGAGCTAAGGGAAATAGTGTTTAATTAACCCTTTGACTCCCGCACCCTACCCACTAGCATCCTGCGTTGTCAACCATGCTAGCAAAGCAAAAACATACCCCTTTGATTCCCTCACCCAATCCACCAGCTTCCTGCAGGAAGCTAGTGGATAGGGTGAGGGAATCAAATAGGCATGCTTTTGCTGTTGGTGGATAGGGTTTGGGAATCAAAGGATTAAGAAATCAGCTGAGCAATTCCAGTATGAACAAACGTCAAACAAGGCTTGTGTTTTGCCTGAAGAAGTTTCCCAATATCAATGGTTATTTCATGTGTCCTGCTG